>APFE030779349.1:0-11266 GCA_000404065.3 Pinus taeda | reverse complement strand
TCAAGGGTGATGTGGCAGAGCATGTTGGACTCACCTCATAAAGTTTCAGAAAGTCAAAGTCAAAGTCAAAGTCAAAGTCAACGTTGAAGTTCATGAGGCAAATGAAATTTTTAAGTAATAACTTTGATTTAATTTTTGATTGGAATGTTATAAAAGGTTAAAAAAAAAATAAAGTAAAGTGAGTGGGGTAGGGACCCACCTCACCCCTCAAAAATACGCTGGCCCAGCCCATCCAATTCCGTACGGCAGTCAAGCCAAAAGAAAAAAAAGTCCGTACGCTGGCAAATAAATTTCAACGCAAGTCAAACAGAAATATGTGGGCAGCATCCAGCAAAGTTTAACGCAAATCAGTTTACGATGAGCTGGACAGAGCAGTGCGTACGCAGCCCACTCAACAATTTAAATGGCATTTACATTGGGATTAAAACAGCGTTTAATGTGGGCAGGTCAGCAATTACATCAGCAAGATAACGCACAGTTAATCACCAGTTACATGGTCAGCTAAGCTATAGCCAGTTAACGCATAGTTTTCATGCAGTTTGCAATTAATATGGGCAGTCAAACAACGTTTATATTGGCAGCCAATACACACAGCAGTTAACATGGCAATCTACAGCGGTTACGGGATCATGAACAACAGTTCAAAGGCAGCCTACAGCAGTCATAGCAGCCACATGTCATTTCATTTTTTTCATTGGGATCTTCACCTGATTGCCACTTGTCATTGGAATTTGCCTTGGGATTGTCTCCCATTTTCCTATTTATATGAGCCTTGGGCTCTTATTGTATCATCATAGAACGAAAACGAGCTATTGGGCTGGCGGAGACTCTGCCGGATTTTGTATTCAGCATTCCTATTAATAAATAAAAGTCTTTGGGGTTAGCAGCTTCTCGTGTGGTGCATGCCTTGGTATATGAGGTATACTTGTGTCGTTTAATGTTCATGTGATTTTCATTTGCTATCTAGTTGTTTTTTCATTTTGCCTGAAGGCACTATTGTCTAGGGAGGAGAGATCTGCAGCTATCTCAGATCTCTTCTGGGCTTGGTATATCTTGTACACTTGTTGTAGCTTGTCCATTCTCGGTTGAATGACAAGCTCAACTTGGTCTCTATATGCCAAGTCCCTTTTTGCACTAACAATTTGTTGCAAGTGTTTTCTGTGTTTTCAAGGGACAGGTTGCCAGCTCTGTTGGAGGGCGAGGACTTCTTCGGCGAGAATAGTCACCTCCAAGGATACCAAGGGTCCCACATGCTGTTCAAGCCAACAAGCTCATTAGACACCAAAAAAAAGATTTACTCAAGTGGGAGTTTCTGTGAGCCCTTAGCTTAGTTTCTATTTTGAAAAGCTAAAACAAATTTTTCTCCTTTCATTTAAAGCATTTGTCTTCATCACGAAAAATATAAAAAAAGGAAAAAATTATTTTTGTTGCCAGATTCAGTTGTTTTCATGTTATATCTTTCACGCTGAGATCTGAAGTTTCAAGTCGAGATACGAATATGATATCTAGTTAATGGTTTATAACTCGTGGTGGTCTCATGCGTTCATCTTTCTTAAATCTTCAGTTGCTGGATATCATTTGGGTCATTCTAAGAGCACTATGATTTAGCTAATGACAAATGACTGCTGTTCACGTTTCACGTTTCTATATCATTTAACAAGTAATCGTCTTAATAATGATCTCTCAAGGCACTGGTCTGCTAACTGATCAAATCATTCTAGTGCTTATCTTAATTGTGTCTTGTGTCTCCCAACCAACTGGTCGGCAGTTGGTCTTCATCATCTCTCAGGGTCTACCCCCCTTAGCCGCGGGAGACAGGCTTAAACGGAGGGATCGGGGATCAGAGTGACAGCCCCCGGTCTGAGCGTTGCCGTGCCAATCCGCGCGACAACATTTTTTTGTTGACTGATGACATCTGATGGTACAAGTGTCCTCTAGATCATCCTTGGGCATGGAGTCGTCACATAATCGTCAGGTGCTACTCCAGCAGTCAACAGACTGCATATAGGAGCCCTTTCTTGACAGCATTTAGGGCTTGTCTTCCATAGCTAATTAGGCATCCTTTATACAATCATCCAATTGTGTCTATAGGGCTGCATTAGTCCTTCTATTCTCTGTGGCTAGGGCATAACATGACCCTCCTTTCTCTGCGTATACGTGCCTCTTTTTGCAGCATATAAAACACTCTTTGACTGCGTTCTAGGGCACCCTTAAGTGTTGCGGTCAGGAGCCTCCTCTAGCTGCTATGAGTCTCCTTAGATAGCGTGTAAGGGTCACCCTTAAGGATAGTGGCTAGGGCAACATAGAGGCCTCTCGAGATTGCAGATTAGGGGACTACATCTAGGGCTAGGACAACAGCCAAATCTCTGTGGCTAAGACTCTTCCTTACTACGACTAGGATAAGGTTAGATCCCTTTCTTTAGGACTGCGTATGGAAGCCTTCTTCACTGCATTAAAGCCTCTCCTCCATGACAACGTTAAAGCTTCTTCCACGACTGTGTTAAGGCTTCTTCCATGGCTGTGATTTGATCTTCGTTAGGGCAGCATAGAGCCTTCTCTTCTGGGCCACTCTCTCCACTAAAACCCAGACAAGTGGAGAGAGAGATCACAAGAGATGAGTGACCAAATGACTTGAAGGCCACCTCTATTTATAATAGATTGTTGAAGACAAGGGAGGGTAATTTGGTTGTTGGTGGACCTTGACGATTTGTCACATAACATAAATAAATTCATATCTCCATGAATACATGTCAGAATCGGATGATCTTTAGATCAATCCTACACCTCTCGACGAGAGAAATCCAAGAAAAATATCAGCTGCCATAAATAAGAAGACCCACATGGAGTTCGGACCTAGTTGCCAATTTTAACACTAAAGGATACTACAAAAACTAAATAGATCAATCCATTTGAAAGGAATCTTTATCACTTGCTTAGGGATGTCTAGGGTTTTACTCACACAACTCTCTTGGTGTAAGGTAGAGTTTATTTCTTCTTGTTGGGCCATGCCCTAGTGCGCCTCACCAAGGCCTTCAGTTTATTTTGCATCATAATAGAGCTATTTGTTGAAGGATTTTCCCTAAGTATAATCCTTTCTAGTAGGGCTTGGTTTCAAAATTTGTTCTTGATTAACCGCGAGCTCATTTAACTTTTGGGATTCCACCTTCAGCCATAAGCCACGAGCATTGATCAACCAACTCAACAGAGGCATCGATTTGACCCCATAGCCCTAGTGGAAATAAGGCACACTCCTTATTCCACCAAACAACCATCTCATTTTATAAAATTCTGCAATTGTCCTTAATTTTTATTATTCAAAAAGCCCTTGGAATAGAAAAACATATACGTAAAATAATACATAGAAAAGTGTAACCATAAAAATAAAAAGTAAACCAGTGAATTTCTTCACTTTTATGTTTATATAATATTTGACCAATTAGATTTTGATTCTAGATTCGTTTCTATGAAAACATGCCACGTCGTTTAAACCTTCCTTGTTGAATAGCTGGGGAAAGGTTGTTGAGGTGACAATGGCGGCCATTCTCATGTTGCCACGAGGTCTGGATCTTCCTAGTGAGGATTTGCACCAGGCTTGTAAAATTTTGCAGTAACAAGGCCTTTCAAAGAAAAATTTTGCATCAATTGATAACAGGAAAGGGTTGGAGACAATATGCAATTTGCAATTTTGTTGGTCCCAATCATTCTTAAACAAGCAACCTTCCAAATCTGGATTTTAGACCCCATAGTCATAATTCTAGTTTAAACATTATTGTTTCCTTTCAACCACTCTCAAAAACAAAAAATCCCATCCTTTTATTTTCTATTTGCATAAATTTGGAATATAGATCATGAAATATCACAAATCATATTAATCATGTAGGAATTTACAGGGTAAGTTCCTCAAATAGAACACCAAAGGACACCGCTCACAAACAGATCACAGATCAATACACCAGTATTCTTGACGTGGTTAAAACCCTCAAAGAGGGAAACAGCCCACGGCCTGAGCCAATGCGGCCACTTCACGCAATTTATTAATAAAAGAATGAAAATTTACATAAGCTTCTCTCATGAACAGTTACCCTACAAATGACCCTCCATGCCCTTTAAATAGAGATCATGGACCAATCGAGTGTCAAGCCACAAATCAAGTGTCGATAATACCGAGGAGAGAATGAACCGTCGGATCACTACATATCGTGATCGTCGAATTGTAAGTTACAAAAGTACATAGTAAAGAAACACACTTTACCTAACTCTACACTAGACCAAGTTATACTTAACTATTTCCTACGTGTCGGAATATCCTAACATCCCTCCTTAAGAACAACTTGGGATAGGATTGAAGGATGTACAAATATGACACAATAGGAGAAGGAAAGAGGCATTAGAGCCTATCCCCCCTTAGTGACAACTTCTTGAACTCCAACCATAAATCGAAGTTTAGTAAACTTCGCCTCTGTGAGAGCCTTTGTAAAGATGTCTGCAACTTGATCATCTGTTGAACAATATTGCACTTCAAGAACATGGCCGTGAATGAGCTTTCTGATGAAGTGCATGTGCAGTTCAATGTGTTTGTTGTACTGATGTTGGGCTGGTTCTTTGCATAGTTGAATGGCACTTTGATTATCACACGAAAGTATAGTTGGATGTTGCTACTAAAAGCCAAACTTTGACAGGATCTAACGAAGCCACAAGGCTTCCTTACTAGCTTCTACGGCACCACGATACTCTGCTTCTGCGGAAGAAAGATAAATGGCACTTTGTTTCTTGCAAGCCCATGTAATAGGTCCTGAACCAAGAGTGAACACATAACCTACAGTAGACTTCCGATCATTAGGGTCACCAGCCCAATCAGAATCAGTGAAACCAACCAATAGAGGAGATGCTTCTGCACTGTAATGAATCCCAAACTAAATTGTACCTCGAACATAACGAAATATTCTTTTAGCTGCTTTCCAATCACTTTCATGTGGGTTTTGCATAAACCGAGCAATAAGGCCAACAACAAAGGAAAGGTGAGGACGAGTATGGGTTAGATACAAAAGTTTTCCTACAAGTTGACGGTATAAGCCTTAAGGTAGCATCAACTTCAGGGGAAGTACAAGTGACTGAAAGTTTGGCTCTAGACTAAAAGGGAGAAGGGGCTAGCTTACAGTCTTCCATGTGAAAATGGCGTAGAAGATCACATGCATACTTGGACTGGGAAAGGGAAATACCTTCCTTGGATTGCAAGACTTGAAGACCAAGAAAATAATGCAAGTGTCCTAAGTCTGTCATTTCAAACTTCTTTTTAAGGCTAGACTTCACATGGCTTATAAGGTTGGGATCACTACCAGTAAGGATAAGATCATCAACATAAAGAACAAGAATAATAAGAGACTTGCCCACTTTCTTGGTCTAGACAGTATTGTCAGAATAACACCTAGAAAATCCAATTTCTAAAAGAAAGCTATCCATTTTGGCATACCAAGACCGAGGAGCTTGCTTGAGACCATAAAGGGATTTCTTAAGCCGACATACAAGGCTGGAGTCTGTTTGTATAAAGCCAGTAGGTTGTTCCATATAGATTTCTTGATGCAAGTCCCCATGCAAGAGGGCAGATTTAACATCCATCTAATGGACTTCCCATTTGAAAGAGACAACAAGGGAAAGAACAAGGCAAATAGAGTTCATTTTGGCAACATGGGAGAAGGTTTTAGTATATTCAATGCCTTCAACTTGTGAAAAACCCTTAGCAACAAGACGAGCTTTATGTTTATCAACTTTTCCATCTAGTCCATACTTGGTTCTATAAACCCATTTGCATCTAACAAGTTTTCATCCCTTTGGAAGGGGAACAAGATGCCATGTATCATTTGCCAGTAATGAACGATATTCTTCATTCATAGTTGTGTCCCAATCTAGATGACATGAAGCTTATGGAAAGGTGTCAGGATCATAATTAGCTGAAGCTTGAGCTAGTAAAGAAAAGGCTCTATCGAACTGAGAACGTGTACGTCGTTGATCTGTAGGATCACCAGCAAGAGCACCTGCTGCATCCCGAGTAGCACGGACCCATTTTGGAAGCTGAGGAGCTGAAGGAGGATCCTGAGAAGGTGGGGGAGGATTGTCATCCTCGCTATCATCATCTGAAAAAGAAATATTTTCAGAAGTAGAAGGGATAGAGAGAGGTGGCACATCCGCTGAACTAGGCTCGTAGGCCGATATATTTTCAACAAACTTTACATCTCTTCTAATGATAACATTTTTGGACTTAAGTGGAATAAGTTTGTATCCTTTGACATCTTCAGAATATCCTACAAAAATACATTTTTCACTCTTAGGTTCTAAAGCTTTATGTTTCTCATCTGGAATATGGGCCCATGCTTCACTTCCAAAAACACGAAAGTGACTTACATCTGGTTTAATTGAGCTCCATGCTTCTTCTGGAGTGTTATTCTTTAAAACCTTAGTAGGAGTGCGATCTATTATGTAATTTGCATAGTTAATTGCTTCTGCCCAAAAATTAAGACTAAGTCCTTTAGATTGAAGCATACAATTAACCATTTCCTTTAAGGTGCGATTCTTCCTTTCAACTACACCATTTTTTTGTGGAGTATATGGAATAGTATGTTGCATTTGAATTCCATTCTCAATGCAAAAGTTGATGAATTTTTTGTTAACATATTTTCCGCCATTATCAGATCTTAGCTTAACAATTTGATGTCCAGATTGTTTTTCAACAAAGGCCTTAAAGGCCAAGAACATGTTAAATACTTCACTCTTGAGTTTTAAGATGTATACCCAAGTTCGTTTAGAGAAATCATCAATGAAAGTTAAAAAATACTTGTAGCCAGAGAATGAAACAACTGGAAGTGGACCACATAAATCATTATGCACAAGCTGTAAAGGGGTTGAGGCGTGCCAAGAGGCACGTTTTTCAAAACTAACCCGATGATGTTTTCTGAGTACACATCTGGAACAAACACCATCTCTGCAGGAAACCATTGGAAGACCTGTCACCATATTTTCTTTACATAGATTCTGAAGGGAGCGATAGTTTAAGTGACCAAATCGCTCATGCCAAAGTTTGCTCACTTCATCATTATGAGAAACAAATACCGAGGGAAGATTTGATGACCCAAAGTTGTTAAACTTATACAACCTTGTAGAATCATCAGCAATGCCAATAGCTAAAATCTGTCTAGGATCTTTTAGGTTCTTAATTACAACATCGTGAGGTGAAAATTCAATGATTTTACCTTCACCTAAATGAGTTATCTGATATACAAATAGAAGGTTGCAGAATAAGGTTGGAACACATAATACATCATTAAATTGACCATTGTCTATATGAACAATTTCAGTCCCTACAACACTAAGAGATCTATCATCACCAACATATATATTTTTGGTGTTACAATCATTTAAAGAAGAAAATATGGCTTTGTTTTTGGCCATGTGATAAGAAGCTCCAGAATCAATGAGCGACTCATGAGAATTAGAAGAAGAAGATACATTTACTGCATATCCAGACCAAGATGTTTGACAACCACATCCAGAAAGTGCTATTCCTCAAGAAAAAGTTGAAGTTGAAGAGTGCTCCAAATGGATGTTATGCTTCTTCATTGTTGCTTCCAAGGCTTCCATCTTCTTAAAGCATTTGGATTCTAAGTGGCCATCTCGATTACAAAAGTGGCAATGTCTATCAGTCTTCTTCCCTTTGTTTTTATTTGCCTTATCATTTTGTTGAAATGATTTCTCATTTTGAGGCTGAAATTGCTTAGGACCCTTGTTTGGTTTAGGACCACTCTTTTTAGGATACGACTTCTTAGGATTCTTTGAGTTTGCTTGTTGTTGGGGGGCTAAGGCTTTTTTAGAAGAGTTTCCAAGATTAAGAAGACCAAGGTGTAAGAGTTTTTCTTGTTCTCTTATTAAAGAATCACAAAAGGAATCAAAGGGGACTTGTAGTCTTGTCCTTGAGAAATGAAGGCTTCTCTTGTAGAATGGAAGGTGAAAACGAACACAGAGTAGGCTGGTCCCAACTTAGTAAGAATGGAATAGATAAGCTTACCATATTCTTTCTTAACCTTAACACCTTCCAAGAGAAGTCTAAGGGTCTTGAACTTGGACAAAAAACCTTCAACGAAAGAAAAACTATTGGGGTCCAATGTAAGCAACTCATTTTCGAATTGATGGGCTCTAAGTTCATTTTTAATTTCAAAAACTTTAGTGATTTGTTTCATTGCTTCATTAGGAGTATTAAGTTCTATGATATGGAATCTAAGGTGTGGAGAAATAGACATCCCTATCAACCCACGTGCTTGATCTTGCCTATTTTCCCATTTGGTTGTCTTATCTTCATCTTTCGGTTTGGTTTCTTGTCCTGAGGCTATTCTGTAAAGACCTTTACTTCTAAGTAAATCCACAATGTAGGACCACCATTGGAAGTAGTTGAAGCTGTCAAGAATAATTTGGCATGGAATTTCCATTTTAACAGAAAGTGAAGCTATAAATGCTGAAAGTAAGTCTTCTAATGGAAAGATCTTGAAGAATTAGGCTGATTCAAAAAAAACGGCTCTAAAAACGGCTTCCGGATGAAGAAGTTATGGATTTTTGAAGAAAAGTTGTTGAAGATGCTGACAAAGTGCAGGAATGTGCGGAAATGAATGATAATGTTATATTTAAAAAAAAATCGCCCCCTTTTCCAAACTTAATCTAATTAGCTCAACAAAAAGAAAGATTTGAACTCAAAACCTCTACTCTCATAAAGTAGCTTTGGACCAAGTGAGCTAGATTAAAAGGTTAGTAATTTTTGGAAAAAAAGAAAGGGGGTGGTGTTTTTTTAGTCACTGAAGCTTTGGGATGCGTGCTTACTTGAGAAAGCTCTTTTTTTTGCCTGCAAAACAAAAAACACAAAAGCCAACACGGACATACAAAAAAAAACAAACCTTGCGACTTTAAGATAGCTTTAGCCAGAAACTAAATATTTTCCTCAATGTTTCTGATTTTCCAAGATCACACTAAGGAGCGGCGGAAAAGAGCATACAGATGAGAGAAATCCTTCCTTTCTGTTTCTGATTTTCCCAGATCACACAGAGTCGTAGGGCAAAGAGCATACGCAGAAATGAAAGGTATAAATCCGGTAATAAAAAAAACAGAGAGCTAAATACATCGAAATAAACAGAGAGAAAATAACTAAAAACTACAAATAAACATTGTATACCTCCAGATCTTAAAAATGACATAGCTAGGGCTACCGGAAACCTTTTTGCGTCAAACGAAAGGGGTTCCTCACTGGAACAGATGCTCCTAACACATTAGAGTAGTCCTCTCGGCCCGAAAGCAGTCAGTAATAGTAAATCTAGGAAAACACAGTTGGATGCAGTTCTACCGGCTGCAGATTTGGATCACCAATGGATGCGGTCCTCAAATAGCTCTGATGCCATGTAGGAATTTACAGGGTAAGTTCCTCAGACAGAACACCAAAGGACACCGCTCAAACAGATCACAGATCAATATACCAATATTGTTGATGTGGTTAAAACCCTCAAAGAGGGAAACAGTCCACGGCCTGAGCCAACGCGTCCACTTCAAGCAATTTATTAATAAAAGAATGAAAATTTACATAAGCTTCTCTCATGAACGGTTAACCAACAAATGACCCTCCATGCTTTTCAAATAGAGATCATGGACCAATCGGATGTTAAGCCACGGATCAAGTGTCGGTAATACCGAGGAGAGAATAAAACGTCTAATCACTTCATGTCTAGAACATATCGTGACCGTTGGATTGTAAGTTACAAAAGTGCATAGTAAAGAAACACACTTTACCTAACTCGACACTAGACCAAGTTATACTTAACTATTTCCTATGTGTCGAAATATCCTAACATCGGATGTGCTCTAGGCATGAAAATTGGTGGAAAGACTAAAGCACATGAGATCTCCAAGACCCAAAAATAGTTTGGGAAAATTCTAACCGGTTTGGGAGACATTAAAATAAATAGTATTTTTAATGGAGTTCCTAAGTCTAAACTTATGAAAAATAAAACATTAATGGGTATTAATATAAAACTCGATTAGAAGGTTCCAAAAGTCATGGATCAAGCCAAATCTAATCTTAGTCGTTGATTAGAGATTTAATCTTGGCCATTGAAGGACCAACAAGAAAAGTATAAAAAGAGGCTTGAGGGTTAGTTGGAGAACACACTAAGGTAGACCAGTCAGTAAAATTTCTGGAGCAAGGTTAGCTGAGAAATTCGAACTAGTGGTATGGGGAGAAGCAGGAGGCAGCGAGTACGGAACAGAGAGTCAGGATCAACACTAGAAGACCAACGCAGAGGTTGGAGAGGCAGACGCAGAGGCAGTTGACTGCGCTGTCACTGGAAGGCCTACATGGGTGACGCAGAGAGGCCCAGTGTTGACACGAAGAGGCAGGAGCTGACGCAGTAGGTCTGGGAGTTGTGTAGAGGGAGTTGTGTAGAGGCCAGCGCAGAGGTTAGAGAGGCAGACGCAGAGGCAGCTGACTGCGTAGTCACTGGAAGGCCTACATGGGTGACGCAGAGAGGCCCAGTGCTGACACAAAGAGGCAGGAGCTGACGCAGTAGGTCTGGGAGTTGCACTCATATAATGGTGGAGAGTATGCCGATAAGGACTTCATTGATTTTTGCGCTATAAGGAGGGCATCAGAAGAGAGTGGACAACTCCCTACAATTCGAAGCAAAATGGAGTAGCAGAAAGAAAGAACATGACTATTGTAGAAGCAACTAGGGCCACGATGTATGATCAGGATATGCCAAAATTCCTTTGGGCAGAAGCATGCAACACAGTTGCCTATGTTCAGAACAAAACTCCTCATGGGGCATTGGGCAAGATTACTCCAGAGAAAGTCTTCACAACGAAGAGGCCTGAAGTCAGTCATTTCAGGATATTCGGGAGCTTAGCATATTGTCGTGTACCCGATGAAAAGAGGAAGAAGCTAGATCAAACTGCAGAGAAAGAATATCAAGTGGGATATAGCGAGAACGCTAAGGCATACAGAATCTATCTTCCAGGGAGCGGGAAGGTAGTAGTTTGAAGAGATGTGAAGTTCATGGAGGACAGAACTTTCACAAAATCTCGAGAAATGCCTTCTGAGGAGCAGTCAAAGGAGTTGTTCGTCAAACCTCTTCAACCAACGGAAGTAAAGAATTCTTCCTCTGTTAAAATTGGCAACTAGGGCCAAACTCCATGTGGATCAGCTTATTTATGACAGCTGATATTTTTATTGGATCCCTCTCGT
>APFE030779342.1:1641-40354 GCA_000404065.3 Pinus taeda | reverse complement strand
GGGGGGGGGGGGGGGTCCGCCACCCCTCTAACCCCATGAGTTAACTACATGGGCTAGTTGTGGAAAGAATTTAACACAACCGAACAATAGATGAGTTGAGAACTAGGAAATGACATGCCCTCAACCTCATAAGAAAGTACAAAGTACACAATGAACAAATATTCATTCAAAATATGTAGGCTCTGAAGGAAAAGGAGACACTATAGGCACGTAGTTCAAGTTTGGATTCAACAGTAGTAGAGGCCTATAAGATAGTACCTGAAGTTCACATCCTGGAGGATGCACAGCTTGAAGCCAAAATCAGAAAATTAGTCGTTGGTGTGTGTGAGGCTAGAGAAGAAGTTGGACGAGTAACTTTCGAGTTCAACATGAAGATTGTACAGTTGCGATTGAAGTTGCAGCCCATGACTCTACCTGAGGTTCGGAACTAGTGAAAACTCGCAATGAAGGAGGGCATGGTTACCTCGGATACCACAGTCACTGACTGTGCATCACTATTTGAGAAGGCTATGGAGCTAATGACCAATCTGCAGGAGGATCTGAAACTGCAAACATTGAACACATAGGTAAGGGACATGAAGTGCCAATATGATAAGGTCATGGTGATTACACTCACCTTAGCACCAGCGCAGCACCTTGCCAAGTTACAAGAAGGAAAGTAGCTATTGGCATAGGTAGGGGAAGCGCAAAAGAAAGAGGATTTTCTAAAGGCCAAGTTGCAACCTTAGTTGGATGAGGCTTATCAGATCACAATCTCCATTCAAGATAAGCTTAAGGGACTATAGAAAATGTAGTGGACGATGAGGCTGGTTGTAGACAAACCAACCACTGAAAAATTAGTTGCGGAGGTTTGATAGGGAGTGACACAAATCATTGCTGAAGTTGCAGTGATCTAGGTGGAGTTGGACTATCTTCACAATAAGATTGCAGAGCCAACAAAGTGACTCAAGGTTGAGTCATGATATTTGTGTTGGGGGCCTATTGGGATGGGGTCCCCTGGGTTAGTTTGGGGTTTGATAACCCAAATTTTGATACAATTTTCTAAATGATGTAAAGTATTTTCTATTTGTGGATGCAGAGTGCATAGATGATTAGGTGTCAAAGAGGCTTAGCCCCTTGTTTTGGATAAGTTTTGAGTCGGTTTTTGAGAGTCTTAATGAAAGGAAGCAAAAACTAGATAGAACTAAGATATAGAATTGGGTTGAAGAGTCTTGGGTAGGAGCTAATGCAGGAAGGTTCTACTTCCTTCAGTTGTATAGAGAAAGAAAGGCTCTGGAACTGAGTATGTGGAGGCCTAGGTAGAGTCTGCAACTGAGTGCATGGACCCCTACAACTATGTGCACAGGGTAGTTTGAGTCTGTAATTTGTGAATTCATATCAATAAAGACAATTTTCTAAAGAATTATTGATTATTTTTGTTCATGTCTATTTATGTTACATGCTGTTGATGAATAATGTGTTTTATCAAATATTGATTGAATGCTACATGTAATGTATGCAATGCATGTTTAAATACTTTCTCAAAGAATTTGGTCATTCCTCTTATGTTTAATAATGACTTAAGTATATTTGCATGAACATCAATTTAGGATTGCTTTCTGATGCACGTAAGTAGGTAAATTGATTGTTAAAGGTACGCAAAGAATAATCGTATACCTTCACAAAGGTCTGAAGGTTGTTTTAACAGAGTTGTAGTAACGTGCCCTAAGATTTTATCGATCTGCAGGAAGGCAGGTCTAAGGTGATGGAATACATCACACTAGTCTATGGATGCAAAAACTTAGTTTTTTTCATCCCCCCATATTGCTTCGAGTGAGACTGTAGCCTCCAATATGATGGTTGTTGCCGAAAGGGCCAGTTCTGTAGGGTTTTGTTGGTTGGTACAACTAAATTTGAACCTAGGTCAAGAACCCCTAAGCCAATAAAGGCTCCAAGATTTTGAATTACATTCTTGGCAAGAAAAATACCTCTCCTCATCAAGGCTAGTTTGGGCTTAAATGAAGTTTGATCCTCGAAAAGGAAAAGGTTAGAGGAGAAGATAACTAGGATGATGTAATGATGAAGTCCCACATCAATAAGGAAAGCAACATCAGAAGAGAGCTAAGAAGCAAAAAGGAAGGACACAAGGCAACAACTCAAATAGCCATGCAAGGCATATGAAGAACCAACAAATTTCCTTCTCCCTCAAGGAAATATACCCAAATTAACATGTATCTTTTTTTGTCAAAATCCATTTTATGACTATTGTTTTTCTTGCAATAATTTTGGACATAAAGGCATGGATTGGAGATTCCATGTAAGAAAACAAAATGTCTTAGGGAGAAGAAACCTAAGAATGCACAAAGTGGTTAGGAAAAATCATGATGGAAATCATAGCAACCTTGACAAGAATTTTGTAAGATATATAAATATTTTTATCCACTCATGAGTGTAGAAATGGTAAGAAATTTTCGGTTGCTAATGAATTGAAACTAAAAATAAGATACACAAATTTATTCTACTATTCTATAGAAAGGAAAACACATGATAGAAACACATTCAATAACATGCAACAAAAAAACATAAGGAACACAATGATTTTACAGAGGAACCCAACTAGGAAAAACCGCTGCATTATTTTGCATTAATTCAGATGAGAATATGAGTCAATTACAATGATTGTTTCATAGATGAAGTACACCCTACGTTGCAATTATGATCTCTTGTTCACTAACCTGCTCTAACCAAAATTTAACAAAAATAGGCTTCAACCATCCTCTTATTTCCTTTCCCAATCCTTGAGGAAATTAGCCCCTAAAAATAAGATAATTCCCTATTTTCTTGCGCAAATCCTAAAGGAACTAATCACCTTTCCAATGCAAAAACTTGTTCACTCAACTAGTATACAATAATAAATACATTGACACATTTTTCCTCCACTCAACTAGGAAGTTTGAATTCCATGTATGACTGGGACAATTTTTAATAAATTGACTAGTTAACTTAGAAATGAGTGAGTTAACAACATTTACAACTACTCAATTGAACTCCTACTGACTTTATTCATGACTAGAGCTCAGATAACTATCTTTAACTAACAATAGCTCCACCATATTTCTAGATTTTAGAAATCAACCCATGAAAAAGTCTACTTCTAGCCTATCAACTCAAATTTATTGATTTGACTGGGAGACAAAGCCACGTCACTCTAACTCACTATAATCCAAGTCATCATGTTGATGTGGAAAATCGAATTTCTCCATTTGACTAAGGCACAAGTCAAATGAAGCATTATTTTTGTTATAATCTCAACACTCCCTCTTAGCAAGAAAATTTTTCTTCCCAACCCAAATCCTACTCATATGGAGGAATGTACTATAAAAAACTCCCTCTCACCTTTTTCATTTAAATTGCAACAAAAAAACTGAGAAGCATCTAAAATATTGAATCAACTATGTCTCTATGCTGGAACTATCTCTTGAGTCTCTGACTGCTCCTAGGCTACAACTATCACCTACGATCTAATTGTGTCAACTGACACTAATCCTTATGATACTGAATACTATGAGCCCCAGTAGCAAGAGTAGTGGTCCATGAAAAGAGTATAGTGCAATTGTTTCTTCTCCCCTATGGACCTTGCCTAATTATTTGCAACTCTGGGACTAAGGCTCTACATCGCCCAACCTCACTCCTAGAGGTATAGCTACATGCATGGTGAAATATACCTCTATATTGTAAATATTTTTAACTAGAACACCAATCTATTTTACTAATCTAGTAGAAACATGCTCCAAAATAACTTTCCCCTTAGTGAACATCACATCATATCCATGGTCTCAAGTAAAACTACAGAAAATAATTTTTTCTTCAGACCAGGCACATACATTACATCCTTCAGGTGAAGATGGGAGACCAAATCCCTCTTAAAGGTGATAGTTCCAATCCCTTTGGTACTATACCTTCCATCATCTCCAAGTTCTATGTGTAATTATAGGTCCTTCTCTTCCTGGCTACTAAAGAACTCCTTACTTACTATCATTTGATATGAGGCTTCAAAGTCTAAGTACCATACACTTCCTTGTATAGAACTTTCCATTCATGAAATAAGGGTGAAATCCAATTAAAATTGTAACGTGAGTGAATCAAATCCTACTCCTCTGGTGAGATTCTTCCCAGATTTATTGTGTAGACACTTGGTTGCATAGTGTCCATACTCATGCCAGTGAAAACATTTAATTTTACTAAGGTATTTCTTCTTTCCATGGTTCTAGTTGGATTCCACCTCACCTTGGACCTTCATGCCTTTGGCCATCTTTCCTTTGCCAACTAGAGAAAAATATTCTTCCTCATTAGATCTAGATGTGACACCATCTCTAGTGTTTCTTCTGATTTCCTCCTACACCAAATTAGACCAAAGTCTCTCCAAATTTGGAAAATGTTTTCTTCCACTAACTGAATCCTGATAGCTATGCCAGGACTTCAAAAGATCAAGGAGTTCTAAGCTCACAAGCCCAGATGGTGGTAAATTTTCTCCTACTTCTCCAAGTTCATCTCTAACCTAAGTGAATATGGAAAGGTACTGAACAATGGTTTCATTTTTCTGCATTCAAATGTTTTTGATCTTATCTTTCAATTCCAGTTTTCTCGCATCACTACTACTTTCAAATAACTCTATGATGGTTTTCCACATTTCATACGTAGCTTGATTTCCATGTAAACTCAAAACCACATGGTCTTCGACTCCCTCTAGGATAATCCTCCTAGATTTGGCAGTGTCTTTCTTCCACTATGCCAGCTAATGTGCATTTGATGTTGTTGGTTTTGGAATATCATTTTTTGTGTACTCCAATACTCCACTGCCATCTAGCATAAATTCCATTCTATCTTTCTAGGCTATGAGACTCAAAGTGCCCTCTAATGCATACTCAAGCCTCAATCTATAGAAAGACATTATTCCTTCACTAAAGAGAATATGCACCAAAATATCTACAAACCAAAGTTTCTCTAAAAGAATATTTGGAGAAAGGTTTCTATGTAGTCTTTCTTTGCTCTGATACCATCTAGAAATGGCAAGAAATTTGTTGCTGCTAATGAATACAAATCGAGAACAAGAGACACAAATTTCTTCTGCTACTTTGAAAAAAGGAAAACACATGATAGAAACACATGCAATAACATGCAACCATCAGAAAACAAGAAACGCAATGATTTTACAGGGGAACCCAACTAGGAAAAAACCCTCCATTGCTTTGGATTAATTCAGATGAGAATATGGATCAATTATAATGGTTACTTCATAGATGAAGCATACCCTGTATTGCAATTATGATCTCCTACTCACTAAACTCCTCTAAGAAATACCTAGAAAAGATAGGCCTCATACATCCTCCTATTTCCTTGAGTAATCCTTGAGGAAATTATCCTCTAAAAATGGGAGAATTCCTTATTTCCTTAAGCAAATCCTAAAGGAATTGGTCACCTTTTCCAATGAGAAAACCTGTACACTTAACTAGTATACAATTATAAATACATTAATTCCCCTTTCCTCCACTCAATCAGGAAATTTGAATTCCATGCATGAATGGGACTTTTTTTAGCAAAAAGACTAGTTATCAGAGAGATCAGTGAGTTAACAATAGTTATAGGAACTCAACTGAAATGTTACTAATTTTATTCATGACTATATCTTAGATAACTAAGTTTAAATAACAATAACTCCACTATATTTCTATATTTTTTCAATCAACCCATGCACAACTTTACTTCTAGCTTATAAACTCGAATATATTGATTTAACTACGAGATGCAACCATGTCACTCCTGTTAAAATATGAAAATGAGGTCAAACTACACTTTAAAAATCTCACATGATGTAGATGATGATTTCATTTAATTCCTCTTTTCGAGAGGACCAAAACTGAGCTAAAGATCACTCAAAATGGATAAGAGAATGTGTACTTACAAAGGAAATCTCGTATGTGCACATTTAACAAGGTGAACCCTAAATAAAAGTGGACACCCTTGGAATGATATAAATACAAGTGACATCTACCACATTTCGGAACCATCATGAGTCACTATCTATCTTGGTTTTGTCTCACACAGGTTTGAGGCTTATTCTAAAATTAACAGGTTCACTCTAAGGTGAAATTGCAGGGTGCGAAGCACACATCTCTGTTTTAGGGTTTTGGGCCACAGTCACAGACACAATGTAGGAAGAAATTGACCAAAATTGCTCACATAGAAGCACATTTGAGTGATTGGAGACTTCCAATTGCATGTACAACTATCTTTCCATGAAACTAGGAGTTAGGGTTTGAGAATCTTGGTTGCAGACCCTAGTCATTGGCATGCCAAATTTAAGAGAGCGACTAGGAAACTATAGTTTCTCACATGACTCATCCTCTATTTGAATAGGACTTAAATGATGGAATCTCAGTTGTTTGAATATGTATATCAGTGACTATAGGGTTCCGTAATTGACTTTGGACAAAGACAGTTCATTACAGACTTTAGAAACATATTGTATAAGCTTTGTTAGGTTCATTTAGGGATATTATAGTTTTTTTGCTAGTTAGTTACATAGATGAAGATATGGATCATTTTAATCTCTTTTCTGAATCATTTGATGACAATCTAAAAAGAAGAAGAACTTTAAATGGTTTTCCTCATAGTGAATTTTTCCCTCGTCTCCAAACAATCCTAGTGTCTCTATGTGTGAATGATTTTCTTTTATTGTTCCTTTATGTTCCACTGCATTAATGATGATGATATTGTTCTTTCTACATAGTTGCTTATGCTATTGAATAATGATGTAAATATTAATAATGTTATGATGTTATGGGGTGAACTTAATGTGAAAATTAAGAAATGAAGCTATCAAAGAAAAGAAAAATATATCCCTATGAAAAATTAGCATGGTTTCAAAGCTAGTGTTGGGCATGGAATCCCCCCACAGATTGTTTTCGGGCTCAAAGCCCAAGTTTTGAGTTGATATTGTTGTAAAGATCCATGAATCACAGGCATAAATGTATGTTAGAATCATAGGGTCTTGAATGTAATGTCAGCCCACCCATGGTCCACAGATCATGGGATTGGATAGATAAAGCGAGGCTCTATGTTGTAAAGAGAGATCCAATATATTAGAGAATGGGCATGAAAGGTCCTAGAGATTAAGTTGAAATACGAAGTGTGTCTCGGGTCATAGAGTAGGAAAAGGCTCTGCAACTGAGTGCATAGAGGATTAGTAGAGGCCGTAGCTGAGTGCATGGACCCCTGCAGCTTAGTGCATAGGGTGGAGTCGAGTCTGTAGTTGGAGAAGAGATTAATAAAGAAAGGTTTTGTTACCAATTCTGTGTATCTATTGTGAGTTATTAAATGTTTGATATCATTTTCGAATACATTGTTTCTTTACTGCATGCACTTGCATGAATTCTGAATATTGTTAAGTATAATTGAAATCATACAAATAAGTCAAGTTAATCAACTAATATCAGATTACTAGTAAGAAATTGGGTAATAACGTTGTTCGACCCCCGAGTAAGGTTGCATAAAGGCAGCACCTCAGGCTATGAGGAATGGGTAAGTGCATGCAACGGTGTACATGCAGAGTCAAATTGTAGACCACTTGAAACCATAAAACATCTCTAAGGTGCAAAAACCTGGTTCTAGCACCCTCCCGTACTACTTCGGGTGAGACCTCAGTCCGCACTCCACAGATTGTTGCCGAAAGGGCTAGTAGTATTTGGATTTGTTTTGTTAAATCACCTCTAAACCTGGGCCAAGACCCAACAAGCCAAAAAATGGTTTTGTTGCCGAACCTAGGATCTATGTGAGGGATGTCCAATGTCCTGTCACTGGAATTCAATGAAGAAAGTAATTGAACGGTGGTTGGATAGAAATATTCACTAGTTCACAGAGCAGGAAAATAGGAATTTGCAAGTATCAAAGGAACAATGGTTAGAGTGCTACTTATATATGGAAATCCATAAAATTTTATTTGCAACCTTCCCCTCTAGGTTGTATGAGTGGAGTGCGAAGCTAGCAAATAGTCAGGGAAGGTGTAGGCTTGACAAACCAATTGTGTGGACTCCAGAATTGGTGCGCAGAATAGAAGCATCGGAAGATAAGATCGCGCTCTATGGACCATTGGCTTGATCGAATTATGGGGGGTTTATCACCAAATTCACGATAGATACTTCAGTCAGCTATAGAGAGGAAGAATGATGCTTCCTCAAAGGACTACGAGGTAAGTACATTAAACCTTTTAACACTTGGATTAAAAAGATATTGTGTGGAAAGCAAGTTACGTGAATAAATTGATGTTTGGGGCTATGTGGAGTGGGAGGATCTATAGAAATGAAGGTAGCACAGAGATATAGAATATCCCCTTGATTTTGCCTCAGCGAGAAAGCGAGGAACAGATCGCGAAAGTTTCACCAAGAAGTGTGATTAGTCTGATAAGGCAATGAATCCCGTGCATACCACCTCCACCTACACCACTACCAATCTCACCATCTTGAACCCCATCTCCACGCACAACACCTCCACCACCACCACAATTCAATATGGTGAGTGCGATAAAATTTCTAGTGTTCAAAGGAGTAGGGAATGAAGATCTAGACTAATTTTGGTTTGTAGTAAAAGCGATATGGGAAGCACAAGGAGTAGTGGATGACAATATAAAGAAGGCAATGCTGGTAAGCGTGTTGCAGGATCACGCATTGACATGGTACATTAAGAATTCTAATGACCATCCAAATGCGAGTATCATAGATATTCAGGATGCACTAAACAGAGAATTTAGCAGGCCAAAATCGAAGACAAAGTTGATTATTGGGTTTAAGGAAATCGCGATGCTTCTAGGCGAGACCCCTTAGAAGCTGAATTAGAGACTAAAGAGTATGATTCATGAAGCCAAAATGACTATGATGGATGGACAACATAGTGCATGGTTTTTAGCCTCACTAATGCCGCATCTAAGGACTATGTTGTTGCAACAAAAGTTATCCACCCAGGCCGAAGCTTTGGAGATTGCAATGAGACTGCATGACACCTTGACACAAGATTCTGGCCTGGGAGTCCAACAGATCCATGTGCAATTGAAAATTTTGTGTTTATAAATATTAGAAATAGGACAAGACAACTAGCCCAGAGGTGTGCAAGGAGGTATGGTGCATAAAGTGCAAGGCACAGGGACACAACAAGGACCATTGTCCAGTCTTCGTGAACTACTTGGCGGGACGAGGGTCAATGCCATTAAGACTAGGAGCATAAGCAGGACTGAGCATGATGCCTACATTATGATGTGTGATTTGTTAGATAGGAGGAAAACATGCTACAGATAATTGTCATCTATTATAGAAGTATACACAAACGTCCCACAAATTGTTCTGTAATTTTTGAAGATCAGTAGGCCATGACAAATGCACCCGTAGAAGTTATGAATTGATGATGGATCAGACTCCTGCCTACTGAGTTCAGATCAAAACCCGAGCCCTTGATTAAAATGCAGGACTGGTGCACACTAGATTCTAGGGGCATGGATGAGGTTGAGGCGAAATGGGACCAGGAAGGGGTTGCGGACAACTGATTTGTTACAATTCTGGAGGGCCGGGGCATTATACCCATGATTGTACAAATCTGATGTGAGAATCATGTTTATATTATACCTAGTTTGATCATGAGATAGAGGACTGCCCTACAATGATTTTGGCCTACTAAATTCCCTGTTCAGTGCAGCCTGGATATCTGTGATCCCCGCATTTAGATGGTCATTAGAATGCTTAATGTACCATGTCAGTGCCTGATCCTGTAATGTGCTTACCAGCGTTGCCTTCTTTATATTTTCATCCACGACTCCTTGTGCTTCCCATACCACTTTTACTATGAACCAAATTGGTCTAGATCTTCATTCCCTACTCCTTTTAACAATGGAAATTTTATCGCGCTTTCCATATTAAATTGTGGTGGTGGCAGAGATGGTGTGGGTGGAGATGGTGAGATTGGTGCTGGTGTAGGTGGAGGTGGTATGCACGGGATTTGCTGCCTTATCAGACTGATCACAATTCTTGGTGAAACTTCCGCAATCTCTTCCTAACTTTGTCACCGAGGCAAAATCAATGGGCTATTCTCTATCTCTGTGCTACCTTCATTTCTATAAATCCTCCCACTTTGCATAGCCCCAAACATCAATTCATTTGCATAACCTGCTTTTCACACAATATCATTTTAATCCAAGTGTTAAAATATTTAATGTACTTACCTTGTGGTCCTCTAAGGAAGCATCGTTCCGCTTCGTTGTAGCTAACTGAAGTATCTATCATCAATTCGGCGATAAACCCCCCTATAATTCAATAAAGCTAATGGTGCATAGAGCACGATATTATCTTCCGATACTTCTGGTCTGCGCAACAATTCTGGAGTCCACATAATCGGTTTGTCAAGCCTACACCTTCCTTGATTGTCTACTAGCTTCACAATCGACTCATACAACTTAGAGGGGAAATATTCAAAGAAAATTTCATGGATTTACATATATAAGTAGTGCTCTAACGACTGTTCCTTCGATACTCACAAATTCCTATTTTCCTGCGGTGTGAGCTCGTGAATATTTATGTCCAACCACCCTTTAATTTCTTTCTTCATTGAATTCCAGTGAAAGGACATCAGACATCCCTCATGTAGATCCTAGTCCCGGAAATGGAACCATTTGTTGGCTTATTGGGGCTTGGCCCAGGTTCAGAGGTTATTTAGCCAAACAAATCCCGGTACTACTAGCCCTTTCGGCAACAATCCACGAAGCGCAAATTGAGGTCTCACCCGAAGTAGTCTGGGAGGGTGCTAGAACTAGGTTTTCGCACCTTGGTAATGTCTGACAGTTTCAAGTGGTCCACAATTTGACCCTGCGCATATGTTGCTACACGCACTTACTTGTTCCTCACAGCCCGAGGTGCTGCCTTCGCGCAGCTGTACTCAAGGGCCAAACAATGTTATTACCCAATTCGTTACTAGTAATCTGATATTAGTTGAATAACTTAGCTTATTTGTATGATTTCAGTTATACTGAACAATATTCACAATTCATACAAGTGTGTGTAGTAAAGAAACAATGTATTCGAAAATGATATCAAACATATAATAACTCAAAACTGTTACACAAAATTGGTAAGAAAACCTTTCTTTATTAATCTCTTCTCCGATTATAGACTCGAATCCACCCTGTGCACTCAGCTGCAGGGGTCCGTGCACTCAGCTGTAGACTCTACTAGGCCTCTA
Organism: Pinus taeda; assembly: GCA_000404065.3. NCBI lineage: Eukaryota > Viridiplantae > Streptophyta > Pinopsida > Pinales > Pinaceae > Pinus > Pinus taeda. Next base: position 29,098 of record APFE030779342.1, on the reverse strand, counting down.
TACACTCAGCTACAAAGCCTTTTACTACTCTATGACCCAAGAAACACTTCGTATTTCAACTTAATCTCTAGGACCTTTCATTCCCATTCTCTATTATATTGGATCTCTCTTTAGAACACAGAGCCTCACTCTATTTATCCAACCCCATGATCCGTGGACCATGGGTAGGCTGACCTTACATTCAAGACTAGGGTTGAAAACCCTATGATTCTAACATACATTTTGTGCCCGTGATTTGTGGATCTATGCAACAATATCAACTCAAAAATTGGGCTTTGAGCCCGAAAACATGCTGTGGGGGGATTCCATGCCCAACACTAGCTTTGAAACCATACTAATTTTTCATAGGGATATATTTTTCTTTGCTTTGATAGTTTCATGTCTTCATTTTCACATTAAGTTCACCCCATAACATCATAACATTATTCATATTTACATCATTATTTAATAGCATATGCAACTATGTAGAAAGAACAATATCATCATCATTAATGCAGTGGAACATAAAGGAACAATAAAAGAAAATCATTCACACATAGAGACACTAGGATTGTTTAGAGACGAGGGAAAAACGCATTATGAGGAAAACCATTTAAAGTTCTTCTTCTTTTTAAATTGTCATCAAATGATTCAGAAAAGAGAGTAAAATGATCCATATCTTCATTTAGGTAACTAACTAGCAAAAACAACTACAATATCCCTAAATGAACCCAACAAAGCTTATACTCAAAAATATGTTTCTAAAGTCTGTAATGAATTATCTTTGTCTGCAATCAACTATCGAACCCTGCAGTCACTGATATAAATATTCAAAAAACTAAGGTTCCATCATTTAAGTCCCATTCACATAGAGGATGAGTCATGTGAGTGACTATAGTTTCCTAGTTGCTCCCTTAAATTTGGCATGTGAGTGACTAGGCTCTGCAACTGAGATTCTAAAGCCCTAACTCCCAGTTGCATGGAAGGATAGTTGTACATGCAATTGGAAGTCTCCAATCACTCAAATGTTCTTCTATGTGAGAAATTGTGGTTGTTTTCTTCCTACGTTTTGTCTGCGACTGTGGCCCAAAACCCTAAAATGGAGATGTGTGCTTCCACCCTGCAATTTCACCTTAGAGCGAACCTGTTTCTCTTAAAGTGAGCCTCAAACCTATGTGAGACAAAACCAAGATAGAAGAGTGTCTCATGATGGTTCCGAAATGTGGTAGATGTTAATTGTATTTATATCCTTCCAAGGGTGTCCACTTTTCTTTAGGGTTCACTTTGTCAAATGTGCACATGTGGGATTTCCTTTGTAAGTACACATTCTCTTATCCATTTTTAGTGATCTTTAGGTCAATTTTAGTCCTCTCGAAAAGAGGAATTCAATGCAGTCATCATCTACATCAGGCGAGATTTCTAAATTGGAGTTTGATGTCATTTTCATATTTTAACAGGAGTGACATGGTTGCGTCTCGTAGTTAAATCAATATATTCAAGTTTATAGGCTAGAAGTAGAGTTGTGCATGGGTTGATTGCTAAAATATAGAAATATAGTGGAGTTATTGTTAGTTAAACTTAGTTATCTAAGATATAGTCATGAATAAAACTATTAGCAATTCAGTTGAGTATTTGTCACTGTTTTTAACTCACTGATCTCTCTAACAACTAGTCAATTTACTAAAAAAAGTCCCATTCATGCATGGAATTTCAATTTCCTGATTGAGTGGAGGAAAGGGGAATTAATGTATTTACAATTATATACTAGTTAAGTTTATAGGTTTTCTCATTGGAAGAGGTGATCAATTCCTTTAGGATTTGGGTAAGGAAATAAGGAATTCTCTTGTTTTTAGGGGATAATTTCCTCAAGGATTACTCAAGGAAATAGGAGGATGGATGAGGCCTATTTTTTCTAAGTATTGGTTAGATCAGGTCAGTGAGTAGGAGATCATAATTGCAATGCAAGGTATGCTTCATGTGTGAACTAATAATTATAATTGATCCATATTCTCATCTGAATTAATACAAAGCAATGGAGGGTTTTTTCCTAGTTGTGTTCCCCTATAAAATCATTGTGTTTCTTGTGTTCTGATGGTTGCATGTTATTGCATGTGTTTCTATCATGTGTTTTCCTTTTTCCAAAGTAGCAGAAGATATTTGTGTCTCTTTTTCTCAATTTGAATTCATTAGCAGCTATAAATTTCTTGCCATTTCTACATGGTATCAAAGCCAAGAAAGACTACATAGAAATATTGTTCCAAATATTCTTTCAGAGAAACTTCGATTTGTAGATATTTTTGTGCATATTCTCTTTAGTGAAGGAACAATGTCTTTTTATGGATTGAGGCTTGAGTATGCATTAGAGGGTACTTCGAGTCTCATAGCCTAGAAAGATAGAATGGAAGTTATGCTAGATGGCAGTGGAGTATTGGAGTACACAAAAAATGGTATTCCAAAACCAACAACGTCAGATGCACATCAGCTAGTAGAGTGGAAAAAAGACATTGCCAAAGCCAGGAGGATTATCCTAGAGGGAGTCAGAGACGCTATGGTTTCGAGTTTACATGGAAAGTTCACTATTCATGATGGGATGTGTGATCTAAGGCCAAATGGAGCGGGCGACGAACATTTAAGACGCAATTTATGGGGAAGATTTTGGAAAATCTGCCGCCAAAAAAACATTAATGTCCCGAAATTGAGGGGAATGGTTGAATTCAAATTCAAAAGGCACTATAAAACACAAACAGATGGCTATAAAACAACACTTGGTAATTTGAGAGTTGGGCATTTGAGCAAAGCACTGAGCATTGAGAGCCGAGCGATAAGTGAACCCCTAAGTTCGTGAGTGATAGAATACAACCTAGATACAACGAAAACCACTAAACATGGTTTGGGAATCGAAGAGGTAACTGCCAGTGATGTTGCACAGACCCTAATGGTGGAGGATATCCCAGAAGGTGTCGGGGTTGTGGCAGAAATCCCTAAATCACTGCGAATGTCGAGGCCCAAGAATGATAAACAAGCAATGGCCCTCATACGCGTGTTCCCAAGGAACCCACAATGCAATAAGCTATCAATGGTAGAAAAGGGTAAAGCTGTCACGATCGACATAGATGAAGAGGAAGAAGATTTGCAGGCTTTAATCATCACAACATAAGAAGAAGAAGAAGACATGGAGGAAGACATTCAACCTATATGCTCTGTAGCAAAACTATCCATGTATGTCCTTCTGTGGAAGGGAAAACCAAAGTGCCCATGGACTTGGATGCTACCAAGAGTTCACTCCAGACCTCGATCCTCCTAGATGGCATAGTGTTTGAATGCACACATCTGGGCCATGTACCAACCAAGAAATTTGAAGACTGGAACCTCGTTGATCGTGAGAAGTTCCTGCACCTAAAGATAGGGAACCTAATGAAGTAGAATACTGTGAGTGAGGTGATAACATTAAAGCCGCAGAAGTGGTTGCACGGTGTGGAAAATGCTGGGTTGCTACACTTATTATGGATACCACATTTCCACTGCGTGCCCATCACCATTTTCATCATTAGGTAGCTGCTCTGCTTAGTGCATGATGGGTATCTATGGCTGGAGGAGCCTATCCCCATCATGGCAGACCTAATCCACCGCATTTCTCAGCTCCCTTGCAAAGGAAAGGACCCCACGACCATAACCAAAGGAAAGGGTAGTGATTTGGCTCTTGCAGAAGCCATGAAGGAAAAATACTAGCTGGAGAAGAAGAAGAGGGGCTACACCGTCTCCAACATCAAGGACAAAGGGGTACGCATAGCAACCCAACTCCTTGCCTACAAATTTATGAGGAAGTGCTGCACCGATGAGGTACAGGTGCTAGTGGTCGCACTGGCTGAGAAGTGCACAGAGGGTGTCCAGTTCAACTGGTCTGAATTCGTCTGCAAGGATATTTTGCAAAACTATCACAAAGCCTAGGAGCAGGGTAAAACCTTCCACTATGCGTAGTTGTTGTTATCCATCATGCTCTTAGTGGGGGAACTACTAGAAGACAGTCAACTCCTGAACAATGACAGAGACTTACCAGACGCCACGAAGTATGCTTCAATCTGGGCCACAAAGGATGTGAAACAGATATGTGATACGAAAATCTTTTGGGTGCTCATGGAGATGAGAATCTAGATGTGGATCAATCGGAGGCCGTGCCTATCACCTATGGTGTACAATAGTCTAAAGATTTTTGTAGAGTTTAAAGCCAACATGCATAATGTCTACATCCGGGCATGCAAGGATACAATGAAGCAGTGGATGAAGCTCCCATTTATAGCCACCGACAATGCCATATTCACTGTCTTAGAGACATGGCGTCCAGAATGGCATGCCCCAGAACTGGTAGAACTAGAGAAGATGGAAAAAAAGAAGAAAAAATATATTGCCAAGTTGCACGTCACCCAGTTGGCTAAAAAAAGGTGGTAGGAAAAAACAATAGCTAAGGAAAAGGCAGCATGGGAAACAACACAAAAAGCCATAGATTAGGAAAAGGTTGCAGAAGCAGCAGCAACAACACAGGTGGCAGAGATAGCAACTGTGAAGGTGGATGAGGGCCAAGAAATGTCCTCGCAAGGGCAAGAGTTAGAGAAAAAGGAAACATAAAAAGGGAGCGTGGACCAAGGGACCACATCCACATAGTTGAAGTGGCCACACATCACAGAACGAGTAGGACCAAGGAAGAAGGTTAAGGCCTCGAAGTTGGAAATTGACCTGATTGCTTTAACTAAATGTGATATCCATGACATCGATGAGACATTCTATTATGTCACGAATGAAGCACCTCAAGATTTTATGCAAGAGCATCAGACTATGTTTGGGGCCCTTAGGGTGCAACTGCAGGAGTTACAGGTGTTGCCCCTTAAGTGGGTACCTTTTCTACCCACCTCGTAGTAGGATCCTCGACAGTAGAGCAAATGCTATGCGAATGGATGGAAAACATGATAGTGTTACCAAAAGGGGCCCTAGTCACAACAAATGTGACTAATAGGTTTTCGGTTAACATGTTGAAAGGCCTTGGCCTTAATTTGGCTACCCTTCCACAAGAAATGTTTTATTAGCTATAGGATGGGATAACAGTAGAGTTGCGCACTAGGGAAAGCTGAGCGATCCAAGTTCTTAGCAAACAGAAGATAAACACGGAACAACTCATCTTGCAACATGAAGAATTGGTGTCACAAAATAAACACTTGGAGTAGATGGTAGATGACGCTTGCCAACGTGTCTCAGAGCTAGCCATCCTAGAAGATATACCGGTAGAGGTGTGGATCAACCAGTTGGCAACTAGGGTTTGCAAGGCCAAGGAAGAAACAACAAAGGTTCACTTGGAGCTAAATCTTCAAATCGTTGAGTTGCAATTGAAGGCACAACCTTCCACTCCTCCGGAAGTGAGAGAACAGTGCGCTAGTGCTATCACAACAGGGTTGGAAGGAACTGGGGGTGCAGTGCGAGACTACACCAACATGTTGGAATAAGCACTTGAGGTCCTCACGACTTTGCAGGAGGACACCAACATCCAACACTTGGATACAGAGGCACAAGAACTCCAACAATAATACAATAGTGTCCAAGGAACTATGCAGACAATCATCCTTACTCAGCGACTTGTGAGGATGTAGCAAGCTAGGGCACTAAAGGAGCAGGTGGACATTGCATGACACAAGGAGACAATTCTCAAAGCACATGTTTAGCCATGGATTGATGAGGCCTTCACGATCATGGTGCATATCAGAGGAAAGCTTGCACACATAGAGTGGATGCACACGTAGATGTAGGGAAGCACGCCGGACATAGACATCTCAGAATAACAGATGCAACAAGTTCAGTAAGCAGAAACTCAATGCGTTGCGGACATCAGTACTATTCGAGAACAGTTAGAGGGACCCCACACCAAGATCACTACACCATCAGAGTGACTCGAGGGCGAGTCATGATGTTTGTGTTGGTGGCCTATTGGGCATGGAATCCCTCCATGGCGTGTTTTGGGGCACAAAGCCCAAGTTTTGAGTTTATATTGTTGTAAAGCTCCACAAATTGTGGGCGCAAAATGTATGTTAGAATCATAGGGTTTTCCACCCTACTCTTGACTGTAAGATCGGCCTACCCATGGTCCATGAACCATGGGATTGTATAAATAGAACGAGGCTCTAATTTGTAAAGAGAGATCCAATCTAATAAAGAATGGGCATGAAATATACTAGAGATTAAGTCGAAATACGAAGTGTGTCTTGGGTCGTAGAGTCGGAAAAGGCTTTGTAGCTAAGTGCGCAGAGGCCTAGTAGAGTCCGTAGCTAAGTGCGCAGACCCCTAGAATTGAGTGTACAGGGTGAAGTCAAGTCTGTAATTGGAGAAGAGATTAATAAAAAAAGGTTGTGTTACCAATTCTGTGTATCTGTTCTTAGTTATTATATGTTTGATATCATTTGTGAATATATTGTTTCTTTACTATGTGCACTTGTATGAATTGTAAATATTGTTAAGTATAACTAAAAGCATACAAATAATATAAGTTAATAAACTAATATCGGATTACTAGTAAGGACTTGGGTAATAACAATGTTCGACCCTCGAATAGAGCTGCGCAAAGGCATCACCTTAGGTTGCGAGGAACGGGTAAGTGCACATAGTGACGTACACATAAGGTTGAACCGCGGACCACTTGAAACCATTAGACATATCCAGGGTGCGGAAACCTAGTTCTAGCACCCTCCCATACTACTTCGGGTGAAACCTCAGTTCACGCTCCATGAAATGTTGTCGAAAGCGCTAGTAGTACCAGGATTTGTTTGGCTAAATCACCTCTGAACTTGGGTCAAGCCCTAATAAGCCAATACCTTTACCAAAATCACACTGAAATAAGAATCTATGGTTACGAACTTGCTCCATATAAACTAACCAAATACCTCCCCATGATGTTATTTTCTCTAGAATATTATTGGTAGATAATGAACTTTGATGAAATCAATTTTGTCTCAGCCAAGAAAAGGTCTCAGTTCAAGATCAAGAACTGGTTAGGCCCTTGCATTTGCAATTCTAGAGAGGTAGGAGATGAAGCAAATCAAATTCTACAACAAATTAAGTTTAAGAACAGTTTCATGTGGAGGTATGACCCTCAAGCGTTTATAACCAAACTGAGACAAAAGGTCAAGTTGGGAACTTACATTCATCACCCCATGCCAGAAATAGAGATATATGCCAATGAATCTGAGTGGTTGGAAAAAACTCTCATAGACAGGGATAGTACAAAGGTAGATCTTGGAAAGAACTTGTTTGATTTAGAGAGATATCTTGATGAAATCTCATTCCTGCAGGTACCAAAGCAAGAAGGAACCATGAGTACCCCTACTATTTTGTAGACTCCTCAGAATGAGGAAAAGGATCCCAAAAGGAACAGAGAGGGAGCCTCCAACTTAGGTACAGAGACATCCAATGTATAGTATGAAGCTAGCTAGAGCAAAAGGCCTAGGCTAAATCCTATTTTAGAACAAGAAGACACAAAAGGCTTGGTAGAAATAACTAATACTGAGTTGGACATGAGCAAGGGCACAACTCCATCTGGAGAAACACAAGAGCCATCTACATCAAAAACTCAAATTTTAGAAAGGAAGCCCAGTCTAGAAGTCTCCTCATTTAATAAGCCCGCTGATAGAGATAGGGACATTAAGGAAAGGTTCAAGGAGATTAAAATGAGAAATGAGAAATTGGAGGAAAAATCCTATGCAAAATATTTCAAGCTTACACCTCCTAATCAAAGTACATTGATATTAGCTTTTGACATCAAGGAACGAAAAATGCAATTGTCCTTCATAAAGCCAACTGTACAACAAACAATAACATCAGTAGATTTCAAGAAGATAGACTTTGAGGTATTGGCAAGGGATATTCATCCCATTGACCAAATTGAATTTCACAACTGGGATGGAGAAATGATTTACTCCACCCTTATAGGAAAGGCCATTGCTACACATCAATTGTAGAATTCATTGAATAACATTTCAGCCTAGTATCAGTTGGAGAAGGCTTCATAACATGCCAAAGATACCAGAATAAAGACTTTCGAAGACTTGATAATTGAATTGGGGCATGATTTGAAAGACATCAAGACTACTGAAAAATTCATCAAAAAGAAGAATGATGACATTGCAGCACTTAAGAAATGGTTGAAGATACCTCAACTATAGCACCACTAGACATAGGAAGCCTTGGAAAACCAAAAAAGGCATGAAGAGTTGATGGACTTAGTCCTTAAACTAGATGATTAGTTGAGGGAGACAGAAAAGGATTTGGACAACTTAATCCAATTAAAACAAACTGATCTCGGCACTACCTCAGTAAATGTGATCCCAACAGTTAGCATGATTGTTCCTTCCACATTGGTAGCCTCATTGGCTCCCACAACTCTAATGGCCACAACACAACTAGTTTCTACAACATCTACATCAAAAACAGGTACATCAAGTGATGAAGCAGTATAATTGGTTACTATGGAAGAAATGTCCATACAAACCACATAAATGAATAATCTCAAATAGAAAGTGACAAGCTTGGAAACTGATTACAAGCTTGCCAAAATCATGCACAAAGAAGAAGTGCAAAAGCCTGCTAGGATGAGTGAAAGATTGAAAGCCCAAGAAAAGGACTTAACACTAAAAGAACCCCTTGGGCAGGCTAAGGAACAACTATGGGCCAATATCATTGACTCTGTCAATGATATTTGTGTTGGGTTGTGTTGTATTCTTTCCACAACTAGTCCATGCAGTTAATCGAGGGGTTAGAAGGGGGGCGAAGCCTGGCCTTTGTTTCACTGATTGCATAGCGAGGGGAGTCATAGGGGTTTTGAGGGGTGCGAGTAACCCCACTCTATGGGGTTCGGGGTAGCGCCCTTGAAAATTTTGGTTTTGGACCCTATTTTAAGTTGGGTGGACCTACCTATGGTTTTGTGCATGATTTTTGCACATGGTTTTGGACGTGATGGTTTTTGGTCCATGGTTTTGGACGCAATGGTTTTCGGTCCATGGTATTGGATTCTTCGGCATGTATAATATGTATTATAACATTGAAAGGAAAATAATGAAAAATCAAGTTGGTAGTCCCGGTTTTGGGATCCAGGGGAAAATCTATGTGTATATGTGTTTTATGTGTTATGCTCTCGCATTGTTTATTTTCCGTATTTTAGAATTCGTATGTAGGTAATTTTTGTACGGGGTTAAAACCTACATTTGGTATCAGAGCTATTTTGGCTTCAAAGGAATGCCTTTGTTGCTGAGGAGTTTCACTTAGGCCTGTGGTAGATCCTTTTCAGTGGGAGATCTACGAGATCAATTAGGGTGGTGAAAGAAGATGGCGAGCAGTGGAAAGACAGAGATAGAGAAATTTAATGGTTAGAGTTTTGAGTTGTGGAAACTCAATATCAAGGATCTGTTGGTGGATAAAGATCAGTGGATCGTGGTAGATCTGAGTACTAAACCAACAGGAGTGTCTGATGAAGAACGAAATAGGTTAGATCAGAAGGTAAAGAGCACAATATGATTGTGTGCCTTAGATTTAGTATTGTTGAATGTATCAATGGAAGATACGACGAAGGATTTGTGGGACAAGTTAGGGACTTTGTACCAATCTAAGCCTCTGGTGAATAAACTATTCCTATGGAAAAAGCTGTATAAACTAAGGATGAAAGATGGAGACTCAATGACAGAGAATTTGAGTGCATTTAATACTGTGGTAAGTCAGTTATTGTCTATTGATATCAAAATTTTAGATGAAGATAAGTGCATTAGTTTGTTGTGTTCTCTACCATATTTATGGGATAGTCTAGTTATTACAATAGGTAGCAATGCAACTGCCTTGTAGTTTGATGAAATAGTCTCATCCTTGCTGATGGAGGAGATGAGACAAAAAATATGGAGAGCTAAAATGGTGATGCCTTGTCTGTATGAGGACGATCCAAAAACAAAAACAAAAATAAGTTATCAAGTGGGAGATATAAATCTAGAGGGAGATCTAAATTTCCAAGAAAACCTGTAAAGGTGGTGTGCTAGAAGTATAGAAAGGAAGGGAAATACAAAAGGGACTGTAAATCTAAAGCTCCTAATAAAGGAAAGGGATCTGATGATGCTCCTTCTGTAGAGGCGAAAACCACCTCAAATGAAGGTGGGGATGTGTGCTTGGCTTCTTCAAGTACACATGTAGATCATGAGGCATGGTTGATTGACTCAGGTGCATCCTTTCACTTCACTCCCCATAGAGAGTGTTTTTGTGAGTATGAGAAATAAAATGGTGGTGATTTCTTCCTGGTGGATGAAAAGAAGGCTAGAATTGTTGTTAGCAAAAAAGTAAAGTTGAAGTTGCAACATGGAAGGGTTAGAAAACTTCCGAGTGTTCTACGTATTCCTGCATTACCCAAAAATCTGATTTCTGTATGCAATCTAGATGATGCAGGTGTAAAAACAATGTTCGAGAAGGATACCTGCAAAATGGTTCAGAGAGCACTAGCATTGATGCCGGGAATTCGGATTGGAACTCTGTACAAGCTACAAGATAGAACTGTTATTGATGGGTGCAATAGTTCTGTGGTTCCTGAAAGTGGAGTAAAAAAACTAGTGATGTCTGGAGAGAAGACCATGATGTGGCATCAAACGCTTGGACATAATGGAGAGAAGGGCCTTCAAATACTTCATGGTAAAGGTATGGTAGAAGGTATGAGTAATATCTCTCTAGATTTTGATTTCTGTGAAAATTGAGTGTATGGAAAGCAGAATTGGGAGAGTTTTCCCTCTAGTGGTAAGAGGGTGAAATAGATATTAGAGCTTGTGCATAGTTATGTGTTTGGAACTGTGAAGGTTCCATCACTGGGTAAGTTTGTGTACTATGTATCATTTATAGATGACTTCTAAAGGAATACATGTATATATTTCCTTAAGAAGAAATATGAAGTCTTTGACAGGTTTAAGCAATTTAAGGCTTTGGTGGAAAACCAGACAGAGAAGAAGATAAAGGTGCTGAGGACAGATAACGATGGAGAGTTTTGCCATAAGGAATTTGAAGAATTCTATAAGTATGTTATATCATGGCAGAAGACTACTTCATATCCGCCTCAACAAAATGGAGTTGCAGAAATAATGAACAAGACAGTGATGGAAAGGGAAAGAAGCATGCTTAGTGGTGCCAGGTTAGGAAAAGAATTATGGGCAGAGGCAATGGAGACTACATGTTACCTGGTCAACAGATCACCTTCATCAGCATTGGAGGATAAGACTCCAAAGGAGGTATGAACTAGTAAGAAACCCTCTCTTTCACATATGAGGGTATTTATATGTGATGCATATGTACATGTTCCAAAGGAGAAAAGAACAAAGTTGGATAGTAAATTTGAAAACTACATCTTTATTGGGTATAAGGATGGTTTAAAGGGTTATAAGCTTTGGAACCCAGTAACAAGGAAGATCGTGTACAACCAAGATGTGGTGTTCAGAGAGGTGAAAGATGTTATTAAGCATGAAGTCCAACCAAAGTAACTTGAGAAGATAGAGTTTGAGCTTAAGGAGGAAGATTCAGACTCTACAGTAGAGGAGGAATCAAAAGATGAAGAGCCACAAAGTCCAAGTGTGAGAAGATCAGTTCAAGAAAGAAGGCATCCAGAAAGGTATAGTCCATCTTCTTTCTATTAAAATTTTTCTTTATCTATTACTGATGATGATCCCATAACTGTGAAGGAAGAAATAGAGTTAGAGGATGGTAAACTATGGAAAAATGCCATGGTTGATGAAATGGTATCTTTGCACAAAAATGAGGCATGGGATTTGATGGAGTTCTCAGCTGGAAGGAAATCCATTGGAAGCAAATGGGTGTTCAAGAAGAAGACAAATGCAAAGGGAAAGGTGGAGAAAACGAAAGCTCAATTGGTAGCAAAAGGTTATTCCCAAGTGCCGGGAATTGATTTTTGTGATTTTTTTTCCACTATTGCCAAGGTAGCTTCTATTAGATTACTTTTATCTATTGTTGTTGCTTTCGATTTTGAGGTAGAACAGACGTATGTGAAGACAACAATTCTTCATGGGGATCTTGAAGAGGAGATCTACATGAAGCAACTTGAAGGTTTTGTGGTGAAGGGTAAGAAAGAACTGGTATGCAAGTTAAAGAAGTCTCTATATTGGTTAAAACAATCACCAAGCATGTGGTATCATAAATTTGATACATTTATACAGGGACTTGGCTTCACCAGAAGCAAAGCAGATCATTGTGTCTATTTTATATTAATTGGTGACCATGTTATTTATCGAGTCTTGTATGTGGATGATATGTTGCTGGATGGAAATGACAAAGAAATTATCCAGGATATGAAGAACCAATTATCCTCCAAATTCGACATGAAAGATCTTGGTGCTGCAAACTATATTTTGGGCATGGAAATTAAAAGAGATCGAATAAAGAGGAAGCTCTGGTTAAACCTGAGGAAGTATGTCAAGACAATATGGCAGAGGTTTAATATGCAAGATAGTAAATTGATGAAGGTTCCTATTCTTGTAGGTGTAAAGTGATTTGCTAAACAATGTCCCAAGACACAAGAAGAGGAAGAGGATATGTCTTGTGTTCCATATGCAAGTACAGTTGGTATCCTGATGTATGTGATGGTATGTACTAGACCAGACATTGCACATGTAGTGGGAGTATTGAGCAGGTTTATGTCAAAACCAGGGAAGGAGCATTGGACAATAGTGAAGTAGGGTTTTAGGTATTTGCGTGGCACTAGTGATTATGGTTTACTAGGTAAGGAGCATTGGACAATAGTGAAGTAGGTTTTTAGGTATTTGCATGGCACTAGTGATTATGGTTTGTGCTACTGAGGAAGACCAGGATTGGATAGAGTGTTGGATATCCATGGCTTTGTTGATGCGAACTAAGCTGGAGATTTACATCAGAGAAGATATACAAGTGGGTATGTGTTTAACCCATTTGGAGGTGCAGTGAGTTGGATGAGTAAGAAACAATCTATAGTGGCACTATCAACTACAGAGGCATAATACATGGCAGGCACTCATGCAAGCAAGGAAGCAGTTTGGTTTCAAATATTGTGTTCAGGTATGGGGTTAGTACAGGGAGCTATAAGGATAGATTGTGACATCCAAAGTGCAATTTTAATTGTAAAGAACCCTACATATCATTCAAAGACAAAGCATAGTGATGTTCAGTATCACTTTATGAGGGATATGATAGAAGACAAAAAGGTGTTGTTGGTAAAGGTGGACACTTTGAAGAATACTGCAAATGCATTAAAAAAATATGTGAGCTTTGAGAAGTTCTTTTGGTGTAGAGAAACAATGGGCATTGTAGGGCTAGATAAATGACTAAGCTCTCCTATGGCCCCCTGTGGAAAGAAAACAACAAGTGGGAGAATGATGTGTTGTGTTATATTCTTTCCACGACTAGTCGACTTAGTTAACTAGGGGGTTAGAAGGGGGGCGGAGCCCCCCTTTCGTTGTGCTGATTGTGTAGCAGGGGTGGTCACAGGGGTTTTGAGGGTTGCAAGTAACCCCACTCTTTAGGGTCTGGGGCAGCACCCTGGAAAATTTTGTTTTTGGACCCTATATTAGGTTCGACAGACCTAGCTATGGTTTCGTGCATGATTTTTCACACATGGTTTTGGATGCGATGGTTTTCGGTCCATGGTTTTGGACATGATGGTTTCTGGTCCATGGTATTGGATGATTTGGCATGCATAAATATGTATAGTAACATTTAAAGGAAAATAATGAAAAATCAATCTAGTAGTCTTGGTTTTGGGATCCAAGGGAAAATCTCTGTGTATATGTGTTTTATGTGTCATGCTCTCGCATTGTTTATTTTTTGTGTTTTAGAATTCATATGCAGGTAATTTCTGTACGAGATTAAAATCTACAGACATATGAGGATTACAGCAAGAAAATGGGATAGGTAGTAAGAAATCAGGTAAATGCATCATCAATGAAGGCATTGCCAATAGGCAGAGTACTCTACCAAAATTTTAAAAACTTGTTTTACCTCCAGCATGTGGGAAAACGCTTGTTTATCGATAAGCTTACTTTTGCTAAATACAAAGAGGCAGATGAAACATATAGAAAGATGTTGAAAATCTAACTACCTGATGCTAAAACATGGGGGAAATTAACTGATGTACTATAGTAAAATGTAGTAGAAAGGTTAATGTAAAGTAAAAATAAATCAGCATGGTAAAAGGATGTTGATAGATCATCAAAGTCAAAGTGTATCAGAGTCAAAGTGTATTAAATGAAAGTCTAAATTAAATGAAGCATCTAGCATGAAAACTCAAACAACAAAGCAGATTAAAGAGCAAAATATCAAAGCCAACGGAACCAAAATAAAAGGGACAACATGAAATAGTTCAATAGCTATCTCTATCTTCTTGCAAGAAGATATTTTTATTTCCTAGATTAAATCTTAAATTAGTTTGAGATATTTTGTAATACATTCATGTATAAAACTTCGCAATTCGAAGTATGTAGGGTGGATTCTATTACACATTTCTATAGGATTTTTTATCAGAAGACCCATAGGGTTATTTTATCATTTCCTAAGCTGGCAAGTTGGATTGATAAATATAGATCAGACATTTCCAAGGATTCATGTGTTGAGCGAATTCCAAACAAGTATTTTCCTGTGCTATTGTTATTTTTCTCAAAGTTATTCATAATCTTTAATGTGTTTCTCAATCTAAATGTTATAACTGGAATAATACTTCAGAAGTTGTTTAATTATACTCTGTCTTAACAGTTATGCATTTAAATGTTTTCTTCTGATATTTAAATTAAATAATTCTTAATATCTCTTTAGTTTAGATCGATTTCTTCATGTTGGGTAGCAGACGGCCCAAGAAACAGTTTTGGGGCTCAAAGCCCACAATTTTGGGAAAAGGTATGGTAAGGACTCTGCGAAGTGCGCGGAGCATGAATTGTAAAGGATTCAAGTCAAAGGGTTGTCCGTCTAGTGATAATGTAAAATAATAGGAAGTGAGTTGGCCCACCCATGGTTCGCAAACCATGGAAATGTATAAGTAGATCAAGGCTCTAGAGTTAGAAGTCAGTTTTTTTTGGTATGTACTTTTGGATCTAGAATGTAATGGGTTCTTGAAGAGAGAAGTCTCAGAGCGTCTGTAAGTCTGAGTCAAGGGTGTTGGTAGGTAGATAGAGGCTTTGTAGCTATGTGCATAGAGGCCTGGTAGAATCTGCAGCTGCGTGCACAGACCCCTGCAGTTGAGTGCGCAGGGTGGATCTAGATGTATTAACAAAAGAATTGAATAAAGCTAAGTTGGTTCAGAAATACTGTGTTAAATCTGAAATATTGTGGATCTAGTTAATTTGTGATTAATATATCTATTTGATCTATGCACATATCATCATATTATGAGTTTATGCAAATCTATAACTTTTCTGGGTGCGAGAACTAGTTATCTCTATTAAATGTTAGCTTAAAGACCGTAATAGGTAGATCTGATCTACAATAACTCATTAGTAATAAGTATCAAGGAATTGTCGTATCTCGGATATATGTGGAAACAGAGTAGCACAAGGCCGTAGAATGGTGCGCGAAACCTCTAGACCACATCAGGATATCCCAAGGGTGCAAAAACCTGGTTCCAACAACCTCCCCTGCTACCTTGGGCGAGACCTCAGTCCGCGTTCCATGGGTTGTTGTTGAAAGGGTCGGTAGCTGCAGGATTTGTTTGGCTAAATAACTATTCTGAACCTGTGTCAGGCCCATATAATCCAACACTTCAGTATCTAGGTTAAAGGATTCTTAATTGCCCTTTGACCTTGATTATCCCTTCATTCATCATTCGTTGTGAAGATCAATTTGAAAGAAGGATATAATTTTTCTCTTTGTTTTCAAAATGGTCTTTCTCCCTCTTTTTTTTGGATCAACTATATATTTATTAAATATTTATGAAAATAAGTCACTGGTGATCGTATCAATACGTGACCCAACAACCCGATCTAAAGTGAGCAATGGGATCGGAAGGAAATTGAATGAAGGTGAAGTGGAAACATTTTTATCCAAGTAGATAAGGTATCTTAATTTGGTATCATTGGGTGGAGCAAGGATAGAACTTCTGTCACAAAAAATGGAAAGAATTATCACAAAATTGGATCAATGACAGTGACCCAAAAACATGAAAAAGAAAAAGGGGGATACATTTTATTGAAAACTTATAGCAGCTTTCCAAACAAAGGCTAAGAGAAAAGAGAGTGTTGTGGCCACAACCACCAGCCTATTAAAACCTACTCTAGTAGCATATTTGAATGGACCACCTAGAAGTTTGATCTTTTATTTCTCATAATGATAACTCTTCGAATGCTTTATTTTTATCCCAAGGATTTTAACTCTCTGCCGAGTCAAATCCTCAATTCTTAATTGTTAAGGCCCTCTTAATAAATCCCTAACTTATGATTCAATGGTAACCCAGTCTAGCCCTTCATTCATATATTTCATCGGGACATTTTCAACCCTCATAAACCTTCACCAACCCCCCACTCTCTACTATGGTTGTTTTGGGATCCAACCCGCAAAACCTTTTATCACATCTTTATTTATATCTTAACGGTTTTGCAATGGAAACATTGTGCAAACCTCCTTAGCTTACCTTTTCCACGTTTTTTCAGTCTTTAAACATTTCCCCATGCCTACCTTTATTGCTATCGCAATATCACAATTTCCACAGTCACACTACACATTCCCCTCTTGCATCTGATATGCGATGACTTTCCGGACTCCAAATACAATTAATCGCATCTATATCCTTTTGGGTCCACTATTACATCACTTACCACAATCGTTTGACTGCCCTATCACATATCGTGGTCACACTTCAAAGAAACCCAAGGTCCATTCACTCACCATTGAAACATTGTGATGCGATACGATGGACTTGCCAGCAGTATTAACCACAATGCATATATATTTGAAGTGCGGCCTTATGGTCAGATCCGGGTTTTCCTATGTATTCCCATGGTTTCAATAAAATTTTGTGGTCCAGGTTTTCAAAAGAGAATCCCATATGGTGGACCCGCCGGTGGTATTAATCATAACACATATATTTTGTGTCTGGCCTATCGCTAATCACAATCGGCAGAGCCCATGGCCCATACATAAAACACGATGCGATATGGCTGACCCACTGACATTATTAAACATGACATATACATTTTTCAAATCTGGCCTATCGTTAATTGCAATTGGCAGTCGACGAAAGTAAAGCCTGTGTAATATTTGAAGGGGTGATGAGTGGACCTGGCTGCGGGTTTTCCTGTGTTTTCCCGTGTATTTCGGTAAAGTTTTGGGGTTCAGGTTTTCAAAAGAAAGTCTTATATGGTGGATTCGCTGGCATTATTAATGTGGCACATATATATTTCAGGTCTGGCCTATTGCAAAGCACAATTGGCAGAGCCCAAAGCTTAAACACAAGGTGCCATGCAATTGGCGGACTCATCGATGATTATAGATCTGGGGGTATATTATTTGAAGTCCAACCTTATGGTCCATCCATAGGTTTTCCTGTGTTTTCCTATGTATTCTAATAAAACGTTGTGGTCAGGGTTTTCAAAGGAAAATCCAATAGGGGTGATATTGCTTGTGATTTCCCATTGCAATGTGAAATTATGACTCGATTGCATCACAACCTTGGCTGAACCAGGGCTGATTCTTTCACACTCACTCTTTTTTATTTCAATTCACTTTATCTTGTAAGGTTTTAATGAGGTAATATTTTTTCTTAAGCATTTCTACCATACGTTTCATAATCATAAAACTAATGTTAATTATCTCTATAGGTGAGGAGCAAAAGATGCATGAGCAGATCCAGAGAGTTCATATATGCAAGTGTGTTCTGTTTAAAGATATGACCTTAGGCATTCTCGGTTGGATTTCCATGCGTTGCCTATTTATTCTAAAATCGAAGTTGTCCCACATTTCATCATGAAGAGATGACATACAGTCACCATCTTTTAATCAACATCTATTCATTTCCCTGGGAAATGAAGTGCTCCAGCAGATATGCCTTCTATGTGCCAGTGGTTACATTGACTGTTCTATCTATATATATTTTGATTTGTATATTGAAAACAGAGGGGAGGTGAAAAGTTAAGGGAAGACTGAGGGTCATTTCCTTCTTCATAAGTATTACCTTCGAAGATGAGTGCAAGTCTTTTTTTTTTGGCAGAACAACTTTTGATTTACTGTGAATAAAGAAGATTGTTTGGGTCAAGAAGGAGCCTTTTGTTTCAGATTTATCTCCTCTTTTTTCATGTGTTTATAATTAGAGTGTTGTTGCTAGCATAAATATAAATGTGTTTTGCTTTGTGAATATTGATAACATAGAGTTCATGATTATTCCTAGTTATTCAAATATAATTCAAATAGCATGGTTAACTCATGAGTGGTTGTTGATTCAAAACCATATTAAACATCAGTTGCAAGTTTTATTTGTATGGAAAGGAATGTGTATTCCTGTATGAGTAATTAGATTGCAATTAGGATTTGATGCAACCTTGTTCAACTATGAGCCAGTAATTAATTAATTCAGACTTGGAATATTTATATGATATTTGATCTCTTTTGTTATGCTCCTACAAGATAGATTAGAGTAGTTAGAATTAGCATAGATAGGATTTAATATACATAGGTTAGTTTTTTCTCTTGTTGCTTTAATTGAAGTCTTCCCCTGGGGAGCAATCTTTCAACACCTATAACAATTCATGGGATCCTTTGAAACCCGTTGGAACTAGCCACTCCAAATAAAATTAGATCTAATTGGGGCCTGCGATCAAGTTATTTCCCCTTGTCAGTATAGCGAAAATTCACCATGTCAACAATTTGACGCTAGAAGGGCCTGAACCGCCATCCATATCTTTTCATGATCTCATCTATAAATGTCACATATGGATTCAAAAATATTAATGCATGGATCGTAAAGGTCTAAAAGATCCCTCCTCCCATTTGGAAAAGCCTTATTTCGAAGAAGCAAAGGAAGGAAATCTAAGTCTCGTGTTTGGGTCACCCAAGGAAGAGAGAATGTGGGAGAACCTTGTCACTCAGGAACAACCAGTCAAAATACTTAGTCCTGCTTATGCTCGTTCCCTATCACAAGTGCCTATATTTTAATCCTTACCTCTGATAGCTAAAAGAAAGCCAAGGATCTGTCACATAAACGAAGAGACATCTCCAGCCCCTTCACTTGAAGATATTCTACTAGAGTCTTTGCAAAGTATAGACTCTCCTTAGGAAGAAATTCCTGAGGGTCCCTCTTTTAAAGGCAATCACTGGCTTGATTTGGAAAATCCTAACAAAGAACACCCAAGGAAAACCTTCAAATAAAACCTCCATATCCATAATATGGCGAACGTTCCCCCTACAGGTGGGAATCCACCTCTACAGCCTCCTCCGGGTGGGAATCAACCCCCACCTCCTCTAGGAGCACTCCCTCCTTGGCTTGCACAGGATGCCATAGCGGTACTTGGGCAGCAGCATGCCTTACCCAAGAATGCAAAAAGAGTATTGCCTAAATTTGACCCTGAGCGGGGGGACACCGCTGATAACCATATTCACTCTTTCTTCCTAGTCATGTGCATGTTGGGGGTAGCCAATGACGATGTGGCATGTCATTTATTCCCTTTTACTCTGATTGGTGTAGCCTCCACATGGTACTTTAGCTTGAGAATAGGATCGATCACCTCATGGGGTACCTTTTAGCAGGGATTGTTAGACAAGTTTGGCGATGAAAAAAACACCTGCAGCCTTAGTTTTAGAACTATCCAATTTGAAAATGGAAGACAAAGAAAAGGTCAAGGATTTTAACATCTAGTTCAACACATTGTTCAACAAAATCCTAGCGAATGCTAGACCTACTGATGAGGTGCTCATGGAATTATACATCACTGCTCTCCCTATCCCTACTACGATGTGGGTCAAGAGAAGTAACACACAAACCTTACAAGGTGCTATCGATGAAGAAATAAAAGTTGAGAATGAAATGTTCAGTCTAACAACATGTCATCATACGACTGAAGGAAGGAAAGCCTCTCAGTCATCCAAGAAGAATAATGGGAGTGATAAAAAAGTGGCTGAGGGAAAATAAAGGGATGCCACAGATGTGGAAGGCTTGCATCGGATCATTAAGAAATTGACAAACACAATCATTGATATGAAAAGGAATTCAGGAGAGAGTGGAGGAGAGCATAACAACAAAAAACCCTTCAAACCTTTCTATCGTAAGACGACAGAAGGTGGTCATGGTCAACTTGTGTTGCCTGCTCCACCCAATGAAGGGAAATTAAATATGGAAGAGTTGGCTCTTATCGGATTGCTCCTTAATAAAGAAGAACCTATAGTGGAGTTGAAGCCAGAACAAGAAAATGAGGAAGAATACCAAGTAGAAGAGCCCTTGGACAAAGAATCTCAAATCAATGTACTGTGGGATTTCTATACAAATGAGAATGATGACGACGCAGAAGATAGTATGGCAGAAATCCACACTAATGAAATACACACACGAAGTAAAGGGCCACTTGCGAGCGTGATGAAGCTTGTAGACCAGACAAATAAATATGTTCGCCCTGTGAAGGCATTCGCTCCCAAAGTTCCTATTGAGAAAGGTAGACTTAGTGGTGAGTCAAAAAATACTCCAATTGCAAACTATCCAGAGAAAGATAACACATCTCCAACTGCAATGAAGGTGACTAAAAATGGTAAACCCCCACCTAGGAATGGAAAAACTAGTATGTTTACTCTGTCCTACCCAGTTTATAACATTGATTACAACATTATGGATGATATTAAGAAATCTAGGGCTAATATCACATACTTCAATTTGCTAAAATTAACGCAGCAAAGAGATCTGCTCTTGAAAGCAATGAATGAGTGGAATTGCAAAACTCCCACCATCTCAAACAGCCAAATGAAGAAGTTAGTGTCAAGACCTATTAGTCCCTCTAGTACAGCCCAAACACCATCAGCTATGGAAGCCACTCTCGTCAAAGATGAACCGAACCCCCCAAGATGTCAGTGCGACCATGATAGGAAGGAAATCAAAATCCATGGCTCCACCTTTCCTTATCACATCTAAAATCTTCAACATGAATGTACACAATTGATTGGTAGAATCAAGTGCCTCATCCACGGTGATGCCTTATGCTGTTGATAAAATACTTCATGTGATACACGGGAAAACTAGAACTTGAATTATGTAATTGGACAGAACGAATGTGAAATTAATTGGGGAATTAAAAGGTGTGTTGATTCGGATGGCTACCAAACCATAGAACTCACAAGACATTGACATAGTGGTAGTCGACATACCCAAGGCTTATGGAATGTTGCTTAGTAGGGACTGGTCAGCAAAACTGAATGGATATTTCTCAACTGATTGGTCCCATCTCTTGTTGCCTCAGAAGGGGAAGGGTGATATGCTGAGAGTTGATCGATAAAGATACATGAAGTATGTGTTGATAGAATTAAACGGTCCCAATGAACCTATAATGTCTAACAACTCTATCCTTTGGAATTATAGTTTCAATGTTTGTGCCATGGAAACCCATCTCCAAGAATTCCATGCAGAGACAATTGAAGAAACTACAATAAAAACATAGTTGGAAGTTCTCACCTGTAGTCTAATTGATGAGCCACCATGTGATATAGTAGATGATAGGACTAATTTCGTAGAAAGCAGTTCAATTGATGTAACATTAGGTTATATACTTTGGAAACTCTATTTTGATGGCTCTAACTGCTTTGAAGGTGCAGGTGTTGCGGGCATTCTCATTGACTTGCAAGGGAACCAACATCTAATGGCCAGCCGGTTGGAGTTCACGTGCACCAACAACATGGCAAAATATGGAGGCTTGTTGCACGGCCTAAAAAAAGCCATTGATATGAAGGTAAAAAATGGTAAAGTTTTTGGTGAGTTACATATAATTATAAACCAGGTAAGGAAAAGGATACACTACAATTTGCCACACCTTCTAAGATACCAACTTGAGGTATGGAGCTTAATTGAAAATTTTGATTCTCTTAATATCACATACATACCTCGAGGGAAAAACCAATATGCCTATCTGATGGCTAGTATGGATGCAAAACTTCTGCCTAATTTTATATTAAAGAAGAATAAATGTTATGTTGAATTGATTTTTGGACCATCTATGTCTGATAACATCTCAAATTGGCAGGTGTTTGAAGATGACGAGCAAATCCTTGAGTTCTTGCATTGTGAGAAGAGATTTAAGAATGTAGTCATTGAAGAGAAAGAGCATGACAAGCTTATGAATGAGAGGGAAGATGAGGAAAATGATTAGTCCAATATAATTCCCAAGTCAGTTGTCAATATGGAACACTTGTATGACCTGTATGATAAATTCAAGAAGCCAACTAACTTCAAAATGCATAACTAATCCATGAAGTATGAATCGATCAACCTTGGAACCAAAGAAAACCCAAAAACTGTTAATTTGGGCTTGGGGTGCTCTCCACAAGAAAAGGCTGCACTTGTTAAGTTGTTTAAAGAGTACAAGGACATCTTTGCATGGACATATGGCAACTTAAAAAACTTTGATACCAACGTTATCCAACATGTAATTCCTTTGGAAAAGGAGGCTAAGCCCTACCAACAAAAGCTTCGTAAGATGCATCTAAGCCTAGAACTGTTGGTGAAGAAAGAATTAAGCAAAATTCTGGATGCTAAAATCATTTTTCCGGTTAGACATACTCACTGGGTAGCCAATCTCATGCTAGTAAGGAAGAAAAATGGAGACATCAGGCTATGTATCAATTTCAGAAACCTGAACAAAGCATTTCAAAAGGATAACTATCCCGTCCCTTCTATGAAACACATTCTTCAGTGTGTTTATGGGTCTGAAATGTTGTCCCTATTAGATGGGTTTTCAGGATATAATCAAGTGTTGATATCTAATGAAGATCAGCTTAAGACAACCTTCAACACTAAATGGGGCACTTACACATATCGCAAAATTTTGTTTGGAGTTATTAATATGGGCACCACATTTCAGAGAGATATGGACATAGCTTTCCGAGGGCTGATTAACAGATCAATAGTGGTTTACATGGATGATGTTGTAGCTTATATTTTGCTTGAGGTTTATTTATCAATTATATCACTATTGGGAGTTCAAACTCAATAAAACTCCTTTATATCCTTTACCCTTCCTGAAAATTCTAAAATAAATGAAATATTTTGTTTGTTATATATCAACATCGCTAAAGGAAGAAATGTAAAAGAATCGGATATAAAGGGTTATATGGAACTATATGTATATATGGAGAGATACGTATATATATAAGTGCATATCGAAATGAGAAAGAAATAAAGAAATATGTCAGATTTACAAAGTAAAAAGTGTTAAAACATATACAGCTGAACCCGAAAGGTATATACAACGTAGTTTTAAGTCCTGTTAGGTCCGCCATATAAAAATGTCCCTCATACTACACATTTTTATATATTTCTATTATAAAGGGATTATAATAGAAATAAGCGTCGATTGTGATATGTAATTGCTAGACCTGATGATACATATATATTGTTTAAATCTCTCATCGGGTCCGTGATATCGCATAAATCTTTATATATATGTGTGTGTGTGTGTGTGTGTGTGTGTGTGTGTGGCTATGCCGATTGCGATATAGGTGGCCATACTCGAAATGATATATAATGTGTTTAATAACTCTAGCGGGTCTGTAAAGCGCCTTATGTATATGTTCACAATGTCGATTGCAATTTGTGATAAAGTTTCTAGATCCGATAGATTTATTAAATTGGGTTAATTCCTTTTGAGTTCCACTTTATGTTGTTTGTGTCAATTTTGCTGTGTAAACGGAAAAATTACTATTAAAGCTGAATCCGAGGAAAAGGAGGGTTTTAAGTTAAAAGGCATAATTTTGGGCAGATGCAAAGTGGTAAGAGGTTTTTAGTGGGCTCATTCGACTCCAGTTATTGTTCAACATGTAGAAATTGGGAGAAAGAGAAAACCACCCATTTCAGGCGGGTATTCTCAAGGCTTATGTCTAGCTTGAAATCTTTATAGACTATCTGATCCACTAAGCGCAGATCTACAGTGGGATCTATCAGTCAAATATGTTGCCTAGAGAACTATGCAGAGGCTTGGAAAAGTGTAGAAAAGGTAAGTTATGCATGCTTTATGGATATGTTCATTATAGATGGTTTATAATGAATTTAGCGCTGATATAAGTGTTTATAGGTGAATACCATGATATAGCTAATGTTAAGGAGTGACTTAAGCATGCATATATATTTATTTGGGTTAATAAAGGGATATGGAAGGGTTATAAGGGTTGATTAAATCTCGATAAGTGAATGTGACTAAGGGTTAGTATATGTTGGGTTTAATAAATCATTTCACATAGGGATTTATGAAAGGGGCCTTAACCATTATGGATTTAAAGTTGGACTCAAAAGGTCATTAAAGACATAGGTCTCGGTACATGCATAAGCTCAGGTTTACATAGGTCAACACAGTTAATTACCTCTTAAGTGAACTAAACATCATTAGTGTATTTACAGAGGCATCGGATTAATGGAGCAAGCCAACAGTTATTATCCCCTTTTGAATCCAATTATGTTCTTGTTATTTCATGTTCTTTGAGGTATCTTTTAGCCTCTGTAAAATTTTGTAATAGTTTTGACTTCATATAGTTAGAAAAACAGTTAGATAATTTGGGAAGTTTCAGAAATCAACAACTTTTCCACAATGTATAAAAAGAGGAAATTTTACTAAGAAAGGGTTGGAATTTTGGAGAACCCGGAGACTAGACCACTGTATTCTTGATATCATCGTTGATTAATGAAAGGATCAGAAGTTTCCATAAGTTGTTGCATATAATATTGTAATCCTCACTGTCATGTATCATGCTATGTTTTCTTTTTTTCAAGTATGGTAATGAAACTGCAGGTATTTATTTTCCTATGTAGATAAAGTTAAAATTCCTTAAAAGAGTGCTCCTATACTTGAAGTCCTCACTTCCTTTCTAAATTATAGATAATAGTTTTTGTGAAAGACCATCATATTTTCTATGATTTAGTTCTCATTATCACAATTATTCTAAGTTATAGATAGTAGTTTTTGTGAAAGATCATCATATTATCTTTAACTTCTCCTTCAAACTTTCTTTATTCATCATTTATATCTGGCAACAAAAGGCATTCTGAGATATTATGGTCATATATCTATTAAGAGTTAAAGACCAAATTTTCTAGGTCCTTCATTTGGGAATACAACAAGAAATAAGTGACAGTAAATAAATATTTATTAATGTCTTAAGTACAATTTCCCCATAGCCAGGGAATTGGTTTCTTAAGAAACAATAGATGGCATCACCGTGTATTCATATCACAAAAGGGATCACATTTATCACCTGAAACATATTTTCGAAAGATGTCAAAGATACAGAATATCATTGAGTCCCAATAAGAGCGTCTTCATAGTTACAAAAGGGAAACTATTGGGTCATATCCTCTCTAAAGAAGCGATTGTTATTGATCCTAAAAGAATAGAGACCATCATGAGAATATAACCTTGTGCAAATAAAAGGGCAATGCAATCTTTCATCAAGAACATCAATTTCATTAGGAAATTTGTCTTAGGTTTCGCAGAAATAGTGCATCTCATGTAGCTAATGATGAAGAAAGACGTTGTATATAAGTGGAGCGATGAAGCTAATAAATCATTTTAGCGAATTAAGGAGGCCATTGCAAAAGCTCCTGCATTGGTCAGCCCCAATTTCGATAAGGAATTATTCTTGTACACTTTTTCTTCTGATGTTTCATATGCCGCAATCCTCACTCAAAAAATTGATGATGGAAACGAAGTCCCTATTTCTTATATGAGCTCTAATCTTCAGGGAGCAGAACTAAAACTACCCAGATGTGGAGAAACAAGGCTTTATGGTTTTTAAATCCGTAAAACACTTCCTCCCTTATTTATTGAAGGCCAGGACTAAATTAATCATTCCCCATCCTGTTGTAAGAGCCCTCTTCATGTAGAAAGAAATGGGTGAACGGAGAGGAAATTGGATAACCTCACTTCAAGAATTCGACCTCGAGATTAAGCCGGTGAAGATAGTTAAAGGGTAGGGATTCTGTAGGCTAGTAGCAGAAGCCTTGGCAGATAAAGAAGGGGCATCCGAAGAACTAGAAGTGTAGAGCATGCAAAATGCACAAGTAGAATTTAGGGAGGAGCCCCTATGGATTAATGAGACACTAATGTGTGAGCGCAAAACGTCAGAAGCCCTTTTGGATCCTGAGTCGTGGTATTATGACATATGCTTTTATCTCACATGGGGATCATGTCTTGAACACATGAATGCATCACAAAGCAGAGCACTCAGATTGAAATCTAATCAGTATCACTTGGTCAATGACACATTATACGAAAAAAATTATGATGGAATGTGGTTGAGATGTTTGGAAAAGGATGATGTCAATCATGTCTTGAATGAAATGCACAACGGCCCAGTAGGCAGTCGCTATGGTGGAGAGACCACTGCTCACAAACTATTAAGAGCTAGATATTATTGGCCCGCAGTGTTCAGCGACTCACATGCCTACACTCGGAAATGCAAGGTATGTCAAACTACCGCAGGACGAGAAAGAAATCCACTCGTTCCCCTAAGGCCCGTTATGATTTATTGCTCATTCCAGTAATGGGGCCTAGATGTCATAGGAGAAATCACTCCGAACTCTTCCACAATTACATAAGTATATACCCACGGTGACCAACTACTTCATCAAATGGATCAAAGCCATCCCGCTTTAGAAGGTAAATGAAGATGAGGTAATATAAATTATCGAGAAATTTGTTATCAATAGGTTCGACATCCCTGATGCCCTCATATTTGACAATGATTCTTACTTTTCATCACTGAAATTGACCAAATTTTCTATTGATAAATCAATACACATAAGGTATGTATAAAAAAATTACCCCCAGGGAAATGGAATTGCAGAGTCCTCAAATAAAAGCCTCATCCGCATAATCTGTAAATCTGTCACCGACAACCAAAGGAATTGGGACAACGCTCTAACAAACGCCCTCTGAATAGATAGGGTCACCCAAAAACTGGCATTAGGAAACTCTCCATACTTTCTTGTCTATGGATAGGAAGCCATCCTTCCTCCCAACATTACCCTTCCCTCTTTACAGCTCTCCCAAGTGTTGGGTTGTGTTATATTCTTTCCACATAGTTAACAGGGGGTTTGAGGGGTACCCGAAACCCCACTTTATGGGGTCCGGGATAGTGCCTCGGAAAATTTTGGTTTTTGACCCTATGTTAGGTTGGGCGGACCCACCTATGGTTTTGTGCATGATTTTCGCACATGTTTTTTGGACGTGATGGTTTTTGGTCCATGGTATTGGATGCTTCAGCATGTATAAATATGTATTGT
>APFE030779331.1:0-32532 GCA_000404065.3 Pinus taeda | reverse complement strand
GCAAAGCTTACTTGTGAACTGTCATCTGATCCCTTTTTGCTGTCTGGTAACCCATGCACTCTATCACATCTGATATTTGTAGATTCATCTGAATGTATACAAGTGAGATGATCTTCTATGAGAGGGTTGCCATCAAGTACAACACATGCATCATAATGCCAACATTTAGCCTGCTTGGAGGCATCTCCTGCCATTTCATTTCAATCTTGCAATCTGGATTAGTCGCTCCTTGGTTGGCCAGTAGATCTGCAAGTTTATTGGCCTTCCCCCGAACATGGTTGAAGCTAATCGTTCGTAGACTCTAGAGATGTTTTTGGATTCTTTGGTACACTTGTATAAGTCTCCATTGTTTTGAGACCCTTTCAGGCGCTGTTCCATAGCTGATTTTCTTAACTGCATTTATAGAAATCTCGAAGTCTGCTTCGATGAGAACATTTGAGCTGTGATTGAGTTTAAGAAGCTCTAGACATTGTTCCAAAGCCATTAACATAGCCATGTTGTTGGTGGCTTTGCCTACATTACAGCGGAAAGTAAAAATTATTTTTCCTTCTTCATCTCTTAACACACCTCCATAACCTACAGTCCCCGGGTTGCTTTTGAAGCCCCATCAATGTTGCATTTCAGATAACCTTTTGGTGGAGGATGCCAGAACTCCTTTTCCCTTTCCAACACTCTTTCTTTTTTGCTATGACCCTTGAGGATGATCTCATGCATTCCCAGCTGCTTGAGAGTACTCAATTCATGCGCAGTGGGAGGATTCGAGGGATAACTGCGCACAGTGGTGGAAACGGTCTACTTAATATGCTTTACGATCAATTCCATCAGGCAAAGAGGAGTAGTTTTCATCCTTGAAAATTCCTTTATTCCTTTCCTTCCAAATATTCCAGATAATGAAGCTTGGTGTCAAGGTCCAGACTAAATTAAGGATCTCATACTCTGAAAAGTTTTTTCTCCACTTGTTCAGGGTATTAATAATTCTTCCTTTGTCTCTGTCTATCTGTTGAAAAATGATGTTGAAAGAATCCCATAACCAGGTGGTATAGGTGCAGTTGTTGAGAATATGCTCCATTGTCTCCTCTTGAGCCTCACATAATTGGCATCTAGAAGGCCCCATAACCCCCCTCTTCTAAATGTTCTCCCAAGTTAATATTTTCTTGTGATGAACTAACCACATAAACAGTTTGATCTTCATCCATACTTAGTGGCTCCAAAGTTTTTGCCAAGAATTAGCCAAAACGCAGGTATCTAGGTTAAGGGTAATTCTTTTTGCTTCTTTGATATTAAAGATTCCTTCTTTGTTTTGGCCCCATCTTAACTGATCCTGCCCATCTGTAACCAAGATCTTCCTCTGTTCTAATATTTTCATGAGTTCTTATGTTTTTGCTTTTATGGGGTCGTCTCCTCTGCATTCTATTTTCCTCCAACTTCTCCATTTCTCAGTGTCATGAGGAAGATTCCATAAATCCCTAACTTTTATTAGTCCTTGGAAATCAGTTTCCTGCTTGATGCTCATAAATTCATCCATTAACAACATTGGTTCTTGTTTCCATTTATCTTCCCAGAAGAGAGCTTGTTCTCCTACTCTGATTTCCCAAAAGCTGTTGTTTTGTACTAGGCTTCTGTTATCCCAGGCTTTATTCCAGATATGAGATCCTTTTATGTTCCCTGACATTCTGATAAGATCACTCGTTTTCCAGGAGCTTGCATATTTTTCTTTCCAGGTTTTAGCCCAATGCGCCCCTGGTTCTTTAACCCATTTCCACTAGAGTTTGGCTCGTAAAACACTACTTAGAATCTCCTGATCGTCTAAGCCTAGGCCTCCATGACTTTTGGGTTTACATATTTTATCCCAAGAAACAAGGGCCCATTTCTTTCTGGTTTCCTCCTTGCCCCAGAGAAAGTCTCTCTGAATGTTCCTGAATTGCTGTAAGATCCCTTTGGAAGCTAGCAGGGCCGATAAAAAGAAAATGGGGATAGATTGAAGAATTGCCTTCATCAAAATCAATCTGCCAACAAGGTTCAACGCTTTGAAAGTCCATCTTTTGATCTTGTCTTGCATCTTGTTGAGCAACGGTTCCCAAATACTTTTGTGCATTGGTTTATCCGTAAGGGGGATTCCCAAATACTTTGAAGGGAGGACCTCCCTTTGGAAGCCCAAAATTCTGGAGATGTTCCTTTGAATAGAAATGTTAGTGTTAAAGAAAAAAAAATTGATTTGGAGAGATTGACTTCCATACCTGAAGCCGAGGCAAAGTCATTTAAGATTTTTTTGTACGTTGTAGCTTCCTTGATTGTGGGGATACCATGCAGCATGGTGTTATCCATAAATTATTGATGAGTCAAGGCTTGGTCATTCTCCGTTAATTGTAGTCCCTTGATCTTTCCTGAGACTTTAGCATGTTTAATGGTTCGGCCCAATCCTTCCATCATGAGGATAAAGAGAAAGGGAGAGAGTGGGTCTCCCTGCCTAAGGCCTCTGGAAGGAGTGAAGATCTCCAAGGGTGAGCCATTCACCAGAATTGAAAAGGTAGGTGAAGTAACCAAATCCATAACCCATCTGATCCAGTCATGATCAAACCCAAAAGCAGAAAGGACCTTTTTGATATAAATCCAGTTCACCTTGTCATACGCTTTTGCAATGTCTAATTGCATTATCATACCGGCCTGATTTTTGCTAGTGAGAGAGTGAACAACCTCGTGGGCTTGAATAATATTATCCAGGATTTTCCTTCCTTCCACATAACCAGACTGTTCCCCAGAAATCAAAGAAGGAAGAAGAGGTTTGAGTCTGTTGGCCAAGATCTTGGAAATAATTTTGTAAACAACATTGCACAAAGCAATGGGCCTGAACTTATCAGGAGGCAGGGCTGAGTCCTGTTTGGGGATCAGGGAGACGAAGGAGGTGTTGAGGGCTTTCAAAATGGATCTGCTTCTTCTGGAATCCTCTACCACATCCAAAATATCCTGTTTGACAACTTTCCAGCAGGCTTTGAAAAAGTCAACATTAAAACCATCTGGACCTTGGGCTTTGCCATTCTGCATATCTTTGATCACCGTACTGACCTCTGCTTCGATTATTGGTTTGCTCAGGTTAAGTTATCTTCCCTAGACACCATCTTGGGAATATTATTTATAATTTCCTTGATGTGTTGGTCTCTGTCTAGATTATTTTCATTTGTGATGCCTCTGAAATGTTGAACCATCACAGCTTCAATATTCTTGTGAGAGGTTTGAAGCTCCCCATCTTCATTCAAAATTGAGGAGATTCTATTGTGCTTTCTATTGGCTATGGTGGAACGGTGTAAAAAACGAGTGTTTTGCTCACCTTCTTTGAGCCATTGAACTCTTGACTTTTGTCTCCAAAAGATTTCCTCCTGTTTGCATAAATTCTCCCAATCAAGGTTGTGTTTTTCAACTTGCTCACTTTTGGTTTTATCAAAACCATCTGTGATCATAGCTTGATTTAGTTCCTGCATTTTGATCTCAACTGATTTTTTTTTTACGAAAATGTTACCAAATTCCTTCTTGTTCCATTCTTTGAGTTTGATTTTTATGTTCTTTAGTCTTTTATGGAGGAGGAACATTTTGGAGCCCTGAACCTGTAGATCTTCGGACCACCATTTCTCAATGCTGTTGATGAAATCTGGGTGGGAGAACCAGATATTCTCAAATTAGAAGGGTCTATTCCTGGGAGCATCAATTCCCTTGATTTCTAATTGAATCGCCCAGTGATAACAGCCTCCAAATGGGAGAAAACTTGCAGATATTTCTGTATTTGTGAGCATCAGCTTCTCGAAGATCAAAAATATGCCTAACTGGAGGCAACCTGAGCATTACCTCCTCTTTTGTTGTTCCAAGTAAAAAGACCATCATGCATTTCAGAGTCAACCATTTTCATGTTTTCTGTGAAAGAATTGAATCCTGATGAATCTCTACTAAGGATTCTAGTGCCTCCTTTTTTTTTCCGAAAGAGATTTAATCATGTTGAAGTCTCCTCCAATGACCCAAGGGATTTCTTTATGTTTGCTTCTGAGATCTACCAGGGAGTTCAGAAATCTAAGTTTCTCATCTATTCTCTGAGGACCATAGACATTTGTAACCAGGAAGGTCTCAGACATCCCCATTGGTTGAATGATAGCTGATAAGTAATTTCTCGTTGCCTCCGCATCTACAATGCTGACTTTTTGGGGGTTCCAAAGAGTGAGAATGCCTCTCACTGTGTTCTCTACTTTGACTTCTAGAAACTCAAATTTACTGAGCCATTTGTTATGGATTTGTTTTATTTTCTGAATGGAGCATTTTGTTTCTTGAATGAAGATTATGTCCAGCATTGCTAGTTTCATTCTGTTACTTAGAATTCTTTGTTTTCTTTTACTACCTAGACCTCTGATATTCCAGGATATGAACCTCATAATTAAAGATTTGTAAAGGAGTAACTGGTTAGATCTTTCATCTTACCTAAATCTATCATTAGATTTCCGCACTCCATCAAGAGCTCATTTTTCTTTTTTCTGCCTCTCTTCTTTCCTGGATTTCTGGTGGCTAATCCTAGATTTAGTTTCATTGTTTTCACCCCTCTGAGCTACTGTTTGTGTATGTTTTTACCTTTCTCTAGTCCTCGTTCCTGAGTTTTCCATAAAAACAACTACTGTATTCTGTTGCATTCTTCTTGAGGCAGAGAATCTATTCCTCCTTTGGTTCCTTGCATCAGGAATCCTTTCAGATCAAAGTTTTCCTTGTCGAGTATTTCTTGTAGTTCGTGATCTTCCAGATCTGTTTCACTTTGGGTCATTTCTTGGTCCATTTCCATTTCTGTTTCACTTCTCATGGCTTCTTTTTGGGAGTCAATGTTCGGAGAATGATTTGTGTCCTATTTTTTTTCTTTTTCTTTAGAATCTTCCTCCTGATATTGATTCCCTTTTGTGGTTTCTTCAGGCTCTTCTAACACTTGAAACTTATTTCGAATACCCTTTTTCCCCTCAGTATGTTGTTGCTTTGATCCTTTTTTGCCTCCCCTTCCTCTACTAGCCACTTTCTGAAATCTTTCAGTGTCCTTCGTTGGATTAAGTTTTTCTTTGTTATCTTCTTTGCTGAAAGGGAAATCTCTTAACAAATGCCCATGTTCGTGGAATCTTCGGCATCTGAAGGGGATATGTTCGTAGTCTATCGTCTGCACCCACTCCTCATCAAAAACTTCCAAGATAACTTCATCCGGAAGTGCTCCTGATAGATCCATTTCCGCACAGATCCTAGCAAAGGAGGTATATTTTCCCCTTCTTGTGGCTTCAGAAGCTTTGACATAGCGTCCTAGTTTATTGCCAATGGCTGCCAATGATTCAGTTTACCAATAATCTAGAGGTAGAGAGTAGAGCCTTACCCATACAGGAACTAAAGAGAAAGTCTCCCTCTCTGGGACAGAGTTCATTCTCCAAGGTCTCATATAGAGACCTGCAACAAAAAAATAGGGTCCTCCTTCGAATATTTTGTCTTTATCTTCGATGTTAGAGAACACTACTGTGAAGAATCCTTTTGACCCAAGATGTAGGTCAATGCTTCCTTTGGGCTTCCAATGATACTTAATCCACGTCTGTAACGCCTTTTCAGTGGGCCATAGTCCCATGAATTTACAGATAATGGCGTAGGTTCCCATATGTTCCCTGTGCTCCTGCAGAGCAGGATCATTTAATATTACTCGAGGAGTGATTTCTGCTTTTGGTTTGCAAGGTCCTTTTTGTTTTTTGTCTCTTGAACCTAGACTTTTGTCTTCTTCCTCTTTGTCCTTTGTGCTGCTGTTTTCTTTTGTTTTGGTCCCATCTGTTTCCTTTTCATTGTCCCTGTTTCTGTAGTTCAAACCGCCTTTACTATTTCCAGTTGGTGATTTACTTCTGCTGGCCACTGCATCTTTGTAGGAGGGAGTCGAGCTCCCTCCCCTGCCACTCTCCATTAGAATCGAACTCTGCTCGCTATGGTAACCCTAGCCGTTGTGTTTCTCCCGCCCGGTTCCCCTTTCCAAAAATCAAATGGTGGCTAAGGTTGTTATCCAGTTTTTTCTTTCTTGTTACCACACGAATAATCTATTATTATTATTATTTCAGACAATGAATATTATTCAAAATTTTCCTTTTAAGAAACAAATATATAAAAAATTAGTTTTATTTACTTTTTCATTTTTTTAATAAATATTCAAAAGTTTATTTTGAGATAATCAATAAGTTAGGGTTTTTTTTTTTTCTTAAACCTATCTAATTTTGAGTTAACTAATAATATTTCAATTTTTCTTTAACCTAATAGGTACTATTGTTATCGAAAGAATTCATATCATCTTTTTTAGCAAATAATAATTTATTTTTTTTTTTTTGCCTTGAAAAATATGTAAAAATGCTATGGCCAAATTACATGATGGCTTTACAAATTTATTTGACTTGGGAATGTTAGTCATTCAAATTTAGAGCAACACAACACTCTAAGCTAGGCATTTAAGTTCGTATTCAGAATTGTAATTTTTTAGTTTTAAGAGCATTGGGAATTAAAATTTGTAAATATAAACAATTTTGATAATTATTCCATTACAATTTTGAGAATTTTTTTAAGGAATTAATCAATTTTATTCAGAATATTGTATATATAATAAAATAGCTCGAATGGTTAGATCAATCAATCAAACCATCTCCATAAGGAAATTTTCTCATGGCAGACCATGGGTCAAGTTCTTCAACCCCCTAGGTT
This sequence comes from Pinus taeda, assembly GCA_000404065.3. NCBI lineage: Eukaryota > Viridiplantae > Streptophyta > Pinopsida > Pinales > Pinaceae > Pinus > Pinus taeda. The sequence continues at coordinate 25,806 of APFE030779331.1, read as the reverse complement.
ACCATCCACTTTTGAGATTGGCATTTGAGCTACCTTCCATCCAAATATTTTGAGGAATAGGAGGGGATCCCTTAAGATTTTTATTGGAAAAAAATCCCTAAGGGTAGCTCAATCAATTGAACTATTCATCTAATGTGTATTACTAATGGGTAGGCCATATGTTAAAATTTGATTAAGTCCCTCTACAATGTTGACCACTATTATGGATGATAATTGAGTCATTGTCCAACTATATAGTCAAGAAGAGGATGAGACACCTTGAGGTTTCCTTATAAAAGAGTCAATAAGATTGGCTCAATCAACTAAAATATTCACCCATTGAATGTTAATGATTGGCTAAACTATTCACCCAATGAATGTTAATGATTAGTATGCCATAAGATCAAATCTAGTAAAGTCCCTTTAGCTTCTCGAGCACTTTTATAGTTGGTGTTTGATATGTTGACCATATTGATATTTTAGGAACCTAGAGGGTGGGTGGTGGATCCCACAATGTTTTCCTTTGAATATGTAACAACAACAATAAAATAATAAATCAATTGAATCATCTACCTAAGGCATGCTACTGATAGGAATGTCATTTCTTCAAAATAAAGCTTGCCACAAGGCCTTTGGTTATAGTCTAATTAATGTTCAAATTTACCAAAGACTCATTGGGTTACTAATAACTCTTATGGTTGGTGCTTAAACAACTCCCCGTCTAGATATTTCAGGAATATTTGGGGTCAGGTGGGGAGGGAGGGATGTGGTGGGATCCTACAAACTTGGCCATTTTCATGAATAAGTTGCATGAGAGATAAGGAAATGATGGATTGGACCCCACCACACTGCGACCCACCTATTCATGATCCAACCATTAATAGATAGGATGAAATTCTTGATGATATACTCCACGAAGACATGCAATTTATAAATGGTTCCCCTCCATGATTATATTTCTTGTGGTCATTTAAACATTTATTAAGTTATTATTTCTCAAAGCAACCACTTTTCCTTTGAATAATAGTTTCATTATGTTTCGAATAAACTCATGGCCCATGGAATTTTAAAATTTTGGATATATCCTTCGAAGAGTTACTTGATGTTTGATTGTTTTTTTCATGATGGTTCGTACACGTGGTTCATTAAAAATATATATATATACACATGTTTTATATTAATAGTAGGAAGAAAAAAACAATTTTAAGGAAAAAAAATTACAAGATCACATAAAATAATAACTTGTTTGGTATATTTAATAAGCTAAACTTTCATATACATATTTTTGATAGATTTAATAAGCTAAACTTTTATATACATATTTTTTATTTCATTGATATTTCCATATGTGAATTGTAATTTCAAAACAAGTTATCTAATTGATTTCATTTATGCCGATCAAGAATTTTAGAAAACACATATTGATATTATGTATGCAAAATTAATATGCCTCTATTGAGATTATCATGATTAAAATATCTATAAAAAGTTTTTAATTTTGAATTTCCATAACATTCACTAATGTGATGTTTAATTTTTAGTGTCATTTTTTCTTAATTTAAGATTGGATTGAGAGATTGAGAGATGAACAAAAAAAAATGAAAAAGTTACTATTATCTTGTTACATTTGTTGTTCTTGGTACGGCTCAAAAATATGTTATATATTTTATAATAAAAATTGTAAATATGTTATATCATTTATAATAAAAAATGTAAATAAAAATTATATTCTATATAAAATATAAAGATAAATTGACAAAGTCCTGTTACTTTAGTCATTTATACTAAAATTGTAAATGTAAAGATATACTCTATGTAAATTATAAAGATAGATTAAGGGAAGGTCTGTACTTAACAACAAACTAGACTCTCATTTCTTTTAAGAAGAAGTTTTATTTAAAGAGTAAAAATAAAGCAAAGTCCATCAATGTTCTTGGGACCAATTTATATGTTCTTAGAAACAATTTCAAAATAAGGTAACAAGATGGAGTAAATTTGGGATGACAACGCATTTTGAAGTTTTTACTAAAAAAAGTTCCATCCAATTCTACGAAAGTTTCCTATAAATTGATATTACTTACTCTCCGTGCAATGAAAAAAAAAGTGTAAAGGACTCACATTTGATGTATCTCTTGACTGTAAATATTTATTAAAAACATACAAACTCCATGTTATTGGAAAATCGTTTTTCTATTTGAAAATTAAGAAATTACAACCTTGAGATGATGCTCGGAAAGGAAAAATCATAAATTTTGTAGATAATTACAACCTTGAGATGATGCTCGGAAAGAAAAAATCATAAATTTTGTAGATATGAATATCCAAGTTGAGAATTTGTGATAAATTTACGGGCATCAAATTCCACTATTCCGAGACACTATCGATATGATCCTAGATTGGATTCCCCTTGATTCACACGTGGAATGCTTGAATTTCCACAATTCCTTTGATAAGAATAAGTATTCCCTTTAAAGAAACATCATCCATCACCATGGTGATCAAAATCAAACTACTAAACACGATTTGCAACGCAACAAATTTCAAAGGCTGCAATTGTTTCATACAGCTTCACACTCTGGGATAAACATTATGATATAACACATTAATATGGCATTCACTATAAGCGAGAGAGGTTGGATCCGAGAGGGAAGTTGCATGTGGGTAATTGTGACTCATTTTGAATTTGTCAAAAGAAGGTTTCTCTTCTATTCTACACGTTTTGTTTCACAAAAGTTCTATTCATATCCTTTATGGTTTGGATGTCAAGAATGGTTATTGACACTTTCAACATGGTTAAGTTTACCAATAAAGAGAAGAAATTGTTACCAGGAACGTGTTGTGTTTTTTGGTTTTTTTTTAAACCATGATGAATCTAGTGATTTGGTGAGATGAAAGATTAAATTTATGCGGCTCAAAGTAGATTAAAAATTATTTAGTCAAAAGCCCCACTATTGTGGAGGAACTTGCCGACAAATTGTTATTAGGTTAGGCTTTGGTTTTTTTCTCTTTTTTTTTTCATTTTTAGCATGTTGAATTGATAACTTGTTAAAGTAACTTAGCTGAATAAATTGTTATGAGGGTCATGTTTTGTTTTGTTTCTTTACCATGGTGAATCGATAACTTGTTAGAGTAATCTCGGTGACGCTCAATATCAAATCAAGTGGAGGGGGTAACATCCCATTGTTCCAACCACTAAATCGTCCCATGAGGAGATGATGGTCATGCTTTGTTAGCTCTTTAATGATGGACACCCTATGTTCTTGCATTATCTTTTAATGATGGATGCCTTGTGTTAAATCTTAGACGGTAAAGATTTGTAGTCCATCTAGTATGGTCTAATATGGTTACATTAAATTACCATTGGAATTTTGGAGTCAAGTCATTTTGTAGTAATTAAGTAAGTTGGAGATATTTATGAGTTTTGAGAAGGATTTATATAAGTTAGCTTTAAAAATTGTGAATATACTAGTTGAACTAGATTACTGTTAGGTCTTCTAGATTGTATAAGAGTAAAGGTGAGTAATCTTATCTTTCTCCAAACTTCTAGGTTACAAGGTTATTTTATTCATTGCAATTTATATCATCATTATGGTCACATCAAGAAGGAATCCTCTTTTAGAAAAACACACAAGTGAATGGTTTGTAAAAGGAAGGGTATTGAATTTGGTAACATGGATAAGCTCCATACATAGTCAAGTGGATTTGTAATGTTAGTGGTGCACAGGTTTAGGTCATTTGTGATGTTATTGTGCAAATATTAGAAAAATGTATGCTAACCACTAATAGAATTCTCTTCCCTTCAAATACCACACTTATCTTAGAGGTCACACTATTGAAAGTCATAAATCATTTAGAGGAGATCAGTAGAGGCACCCATGGACATTGCCTTTGTTCCAAGATATGAATGTTGAATTTTCTCACCATTAGCTCCCTCTTTCACCCATCAATTTAAGTTGTAATATGAATGTAGTCATAGATGCATGAGTGGATTTTGGCATTATGGATAAAAATGTGAAGTTGTCAATTGTTCACCAACACATCACAAAATCTAAGGGAGATATACGCTTAGGTAAGAAACCCCACATGTATAAAATTATTTTACCAATGTTATCATTGTCGGATATGCCTAGGAGGAGTTATGGTCAATTATATTAACATAAATATAGGTTAGAGAATGACATGAGGATTGTTTCTAGATTAGCGTGAGGTAAAAAATGGCTAGGCCTCTAAGTAAATGTTTGTAGTGAACAAACATATTTATGCGACCACATGCATCATGACCACAGGGATAGAAGCTCATCTAAGGGTATGCACACTACTAAAGAAAAAAAAAGAGTTGTATCTAAGTTTAGGTGCCAACATGGATCGAAATATTTTTCCCTTTCTCTTTAATTAACAAATATTAAAATTTATTTTTCTTACTTTTCTGTTAATTTGAAAATTATGCAAAATTTTTATGGCTAGGTTACAATATGGTTTTAAATTTTTCATTTGAGTGGATAATTTTTTCGCCTTGAAAAATATGTAAAAATACTATGGCCAAATTACATGATGGCTTTAGAAATTTCTTTGACTTGGGAATGATAGTCATTCAAATTTAGAGCAACACAACACTCTAAGCTAGGCATTTAAGTTTGTATTCAGAATTGTAATTTTTTAAGTTTAGGAGCATTGGGAATTAGAATTTTGTAAATATAAACAATTTTGATAATTATTCCATTACAAATTATAATTTGAAATCTAAGAGAATTAAAAATATTAATTATAATTGTTTTTTTGAGGTGGAATGGTTAATATAATTGAAAGGTTTAAAAAATTAAGAAAGAATCTTCCATTGATTAAACAATTTATTTAAAGAAATCAAGTAATTGCATTGAATTTAAACATTGCAATGGCTTATACATATCAATATTGGTAACGAAATACATTTTATTATTTCTGCATTGCATGGTATAATATATTGGTAATGTAATACATTATATGAATTTTAGGGTATAATATATTGGTAATGTATAGACACTAAATGAACTTGAGTGTTGATAAAAGATTAAATAATTAATATTGAAAGTTAACATTATAAAACAAATATAATTTATTTTTTTAATTTTATCTATTCCGGTTATGATTGATGCAATGAATTAGGGTCTTATTTGGTCATCATAATTTTCACCACCATTGTCAAATTATTTTCCTTTGTTGTCATACTTGTACTTATCATGCTATGTGTCAAACAATCCATCCCAAACCTCCACCCTTGTCGATATGGCGATGACATTTTCTGATAGCAACAAAGGAGTCTGAACTAGTTATGTGGTGCCCTTCTCAAATTCAATACCTTTCACAGGAAAAGGAAGCTTATGGGGACCAAACAAGGCATCCAAAGCCATTGAAGACTCCTCGTCGTTGCTTGTAATGCTCGACGCCCGATAATCAAAATGTTGATACCTTTTAACTGCCTTTGCTAAAATCAAACTTTTCTTCTTTCGTTGGTCAATATCAAACTCGTTAGCTGGACTTTTATAGTTGTAGCTATCGACACAGTGATCCAAATATATTGTCTAGTAGGATTCAGAGATCTCACTAGCCCTAGTGTCTGAGTCTTCAACTTTCAAATATTGGAATGGACCAACGTCTCAGCTCTTCACATGTTGGATACATGAACGGTCTCTATAAAATTTCTTTCGTGTTGTTACATGAATGGTCAAATTATGTCATTTCTCACTTTCAATTTCTGTAAATTCCCTTAGTTTGAGAAAGCTCAAAATACAGAGAATTCATGGGTTGCTATAGTCGATACAGTACATGCACATCTGTCAACTTATTTCTCCAGACCCTCATTATTGATTCCCTAATATGTTTTTATAGGAGGTGGTACATCTGTCAACTTATTTATCCAAATCCTCATTATTAATTCACTAATAATTTTTCTAAAAAGTGCAAAACTTGTTAGAATGTGAAAAAATAGTCATTAATAGTTTTTATTAATTGACTACTATAAATAATATATTTTTGCTAAAATCTAAAATTTAGATCTCATAAAAAAAAATGAGGGAAATGTCCATTATCATTATCATTTTTTAAATTGCATCCTATGCTTTTAATTTTTTAAAAGTAATTTTTCATCTTTTTATATATATATATGAATGATTAATTTCAATAACGCCATATACCTTCGTTAATAACATTTATTACTACTGCGTATAATTGAAATGTAACTATCATTTTTAAACGAAAAAAGAACACACAATTTTGTACAATATGGAAATTAAGGCAGATATTTTAGGATATGCGACATGAGAAATGGTTAAAAAAATAGAATATATGTGAAAGCACAAAATTTTTCACATTATGGTAAGGTGAATGTCTGTGAAAACAAAAAATATCGTACATTACAGCAAGGTGAAGTAAATGTTGTAGAATATAGCGCTTGTATACAAAGGTAAAAATGATGATCTTCAAATCAGATTACATAACCATATAATATATATGACTATCTCTCATTGTATGAGAGGACAATTTTTGATAAACAATAACTTTGTTGTTCTTCCTGATATATCTATGGAGACCTCTCATTTAATAATCAAATAGTTTTAATTTTACATTCACAATATATACTTGTCCAAACCTTGGTTAGCTTTATGTTTTTATAAGGGCTAAGCAATTCATTGCTTATTCTTTTCTCGTCATTAATATTCACTTTTCAATTTTATATTTAATGTACATCAAATTGACATTTCATTTTATTTATGCTACAATGTTGGGCTCACTATTATAAATTTTCTTATATATTTTATTATAATTTAAATTAACAAATAAATGATATATTAATTATCGATAATACTTTAGTTAATATTGTGGATAAATTTCTCATTTATGCTATATTTTATTAATTAATTCATGAGATTTTTTTGCTTGACAATGTATAAGATATTATTATTTTAAAATGGAAAAAAATTATTTGGTAAAAAAATAAAATCTATTTAATAAATAATGTTGATTTGATTAAATTTTGTTAATTTTTTATAATTTTAATATTTTAAATTAATTAAATTTTTAATCTAATACTAAATTATTAAATTTCAATAATAGTAGTAATAATATATTTTATTTTATTTTAAATCATAAAATCATCACTCCTAAGACAGTATATAAAAAGAAAGATATCACAATTTATGTTGAGTATAGGTTTAGTAACATTCACATTAACCCTACTATAAAGTATTCATAAGTTATAAGATGGACAAATTCATTCTTCCATATATATGGAACCACCAAGACATAAGTACTTTGGGCAACTTTATCTAAATAATAGATTACATTTTAAGCCTCTTATCATTTCAAACAAGAAAGTATGACCCCATTAGCATTGATTGTCCCAACTATAAAGTATGCTTATGTTGCAAGTATGATAACTTCATGTACATGACATATAACCCTATGCCAAATTAGACACATAAGTAAAGTGTGACCCTGGAACAAGATTTCACTTAAACAGCCATTTTCATTAACAATCCAACCACAAACAATAATTAACCAAAGAGATTTAGTGGCCCATGGGGGAAAAAAATCCAAAAGATTCCAGATGAATTCAAAAGTCCCATGTTATGTTAGAACACGGGTCTAACAAAACTAAACTAACTTAAACATGGAGTGTGTCTTAGAGGCCAACGTGATTAACATACACTTCCCCCAATATGTGGTCTCCCTATATAGGTATGGTCTTGGATCAATTTCCTAACTCCCTGATTGGGTACATGCAAGTTTTAAATGCATTATTTTACTACTTTGATTCTCAATGTACCTCAATTCAATGTATGCATATTACTCCAATTATGGTTGACTCTCAAAGCACCTCAGTTTAGTGTATTTTTTTATTGAAGTACATTAATTAAGAAAGAATTAGGATTTGATTCCTAAAGCACCCATGGAAATCTTAATAAGATCTATTAATTATTGTTTATCCTTAGATCTTACCACTAAGAGGGCTCTAGCGTTTTTCCTATTCAAGTAAGCAATTTTTTTCCTTTGAATAGAAAACCTCAATGTAGTGATAGACAAACAAAACTCTGCAACAAAATACAACATATTTGTAATTCATAATCTAAATCTAATTTTAATTATCATTGTACAACAAATTATAAAGTTAAAAAACTTTAGTTAATTTTACATAAATATATAATAAAAACATTTAAAAAATTCTAAATATAAGTAGACTCTACACTATTACTTCTATTTCCGTGAGATATATTATGGTGATATTCCAATATTTATTTATTTTTATTTTTTTAAATAAAAACCAATCGTATTATCATTAAAGTAAATTATACAATTAATCAATGTATAATTAATTTTTATTGCTTGAAATTTATTGTAAAAAAAATAACTACTTTGATTCAAGATTTTTAAACAATTATTGATTCACGTTTTTTAAGCAATTATTGATTAAGTTTTATTACTTTTTTTAATTATATAAATTAAATTATAAATAAATATGGAAAATAATTTGATGAGTGTATTCTTGCATTATAGCTAACATTTCATGTTCCAACTTAGATATTTTTGTGAGTGTGGAAGACACTTGGTTTTACCACATTAAATACAAGTATGAAAATGTTTCAATTTAACATCATAATTTTGCATTATGATTGTTATACTTCCAAAACTTTGTGATTTTGTAAAATGATTTGGTCACGAGAATATTAGCTATGAAACAACTAACTTAAAAAAGATGATTAATTGAAGGTTAATACAATCAAATTCAACGTGCCAATAAAATTAAAACTAAGGTTTATGCTTTGCCCATTATTATTATTACATCTCTCTCAATCACCCTTAATGAAAGTTTCCTTTTTTACTCTAATTTAACTATATTTAAACTAAGTGAGAATATCTACAATGTAGCCCTTATTCAAATATAACAGTTGATTCATACTTTTCAAAATTCAATAATTATACAACTTTATTTATATTTCGAAAAGTACAAAGCTTTACTTCGAAGCCAATTTTCTAGATTCCATTCGAGTTCGCTGAAATCTCTTTTTCCCGCATGATAGAAATTGTGAGCATATATCTTTCATTATGTAAAACCTGTTTCTTCAAAAATAATGTCACTCACGATGGTTGTTACTCATTTTGAATTAATGGGCACTTTTGTTCTACACATTTTGTTTAAGAATAATTTTATTCACTTCCTTCATGGTTAAGTTTTCGAAGATTTTTAATGTGCACAGTTCATTTTGTTTTGTGTTTGATCCGGTGATATATATTTTATTTGAAATTTTTGGTGGGATATTATAACTAGTAGTTGCATCATATATTACAAAGGAAACACCATAAGGCATAAATTCAAGAAGCATTGTGACATATAAATAATCATTGAAGATAAATATTAGTAAACAAAATGCGTTTCAAAAGTAGAAGAGAAAGAGAAAATACTTACATTATGCCAAATAGATCGATTCTATAACTTTTCCAACATAGATTAACTCTTAATCTTGAAAGATGGTCTTTCAAGTTCCAATAGCAAATATTTGATAGATTTTGAAAAAATACAGGTAGTAGAATCAGATAAGATAAATAAAATAATATTAATTCATGAACAATATGATGCCTATCTTTCCAAATCTAAATTTGCATCACAACGTCACAAATTTCAGACATTATCACATATTAGATGAAAATGAGCGAGACATCAACTCTCAATTATTCATAAATTTTGGTGTAAAATTTGCAACTTCGACAGGAAAATCTAGTGCAGTGTGGTTCATGATGTTCAATGTCTCCAATGTTTCCTCAGAGAATATTATCTCTGAAATTGTAAAGAAACATTTTGAATTGCACTGACACTAGTAATAGACTATTTTAGTATTTTGAGTTTCCCCCTCAACAGTGCAAGGTTTACATCTCATGGTGGCCAAAATTCTATTATGTATTATAACTTCTTGTATATACCATTGATTTATATTGACAATCACAACAAACCATTATAACAATTTACATGGTGACGGGCCCTCTACATGGTTGAAGACATTGATTATTCACACAATCCAATGTACCACCAACCACTTATAACAAACTCAAACCTACCCAATAAAAAAAACAATAACAATGAACTATCCCTAATGCCAAGTGAAGTAATACAATGTGTAAAATATGAATTAGAAACAATAATAAAAAAAACAAAACAAAACAAAAACTTCAAAACTTGTAAAATGTGAATTAGAGACAACAACAACATAAAAAACTATGCTATTGATCACCTTGGCACATAAAACTTGATTGAACCAATTTATCTAAAAAAACACACAAATATTGTTAAATCAATAGACTCTCATTTACAAATCAAATAATAATATTTCATTTTTCTTCTTTATTTTTCCCACAAATTTCAGCCATAATCAGGTGACCAACACTCTTCGTTGCTGAATCCATAGACTTCAGCTTTCAACCACATAGCCCAACTGAGCTAAAAAATAATTCTAGACATTTGTCCTTGATTTAAGCGCATCATCCATAGACTTCAGCTTTCAACCACATAGCCCAACTGAGCTAAAAAATAATTCTAGACATTTGTCCTTGATTTAAGCGCATCAATAACACTACTATAGCATTGGAACTCAGAAACTATATTAGCTATTGGATTTGAAGCTCAAATTTGAATCTATCCTAGCCCCTTCGTTATATAAGAATGGGCCGACTCCAAACTCGGATTTGAAAGTCATCTACGCTCCTCCCAGTCAGTGGCTGTAACGTTACGTGATAAAAAAAAATGATGGTTGCATTGCGTGCTGATAAAATTCGTCATTGCATCGAGAAAGTCAACTAATTTCACATTTTGAATGTGGTGTCTATATATTTTTGCATTGTTATTACCTCTAAATAAATAACCAACGACTAAGTCGATTTGTTTAGTTTAGTTAGATGGTTGTTGACAGATCATTTATTTCTTTTCTCTGGTACAACTTGTTTTAATTAATTGATAAAACTTAGACAGCCGGAAGGACACCGCTGTTGCGGATTGCTCGAAATTTTCAATCAACTAACATTTATAAATACATGATATAGAGTTATACTAGTAATTGTTCCAAAAGGTACAAAGAGAGGTCGATAAGATTATTAAATTGGAATTGTTAAATTTTTCTAGAAGAGTTAATTGGTTTGTGGAAAATCTTGTTTTCTTGCACTGGATTATTGTGCAATTACTTTTCAAGAACACATTGAATGTCTTATTTCATTTTAGAGTAAGTTAATTGCCCAAAATCAAGAGGTTAAGTTAATTACCCAAAATCAAGAAACCTCTATAGATGGTCAAGCATATACGAAGAATACATCTCATTTATATGCAATACCAAATCCATCTTTTCTTTTCTCTTCTCTGAGTAAAATTTCAAAAGCATGAACACATGCCATTTCATCTACACAATAAACCCAACTTCTGAAATTTCAATGCTTGGATGCATTCCATTCAAAAAATATATCAAAAAAAGAAAAAACAAAAACATAGAATATTTAACAACCCCTGCTTTCAAATGCTCGTGTTGCTTTGATGAAGAACTTTACTCACCTCCACATGCATGTTTCTCATGATATCATTTGCAGTAGTGCTTTTGCTTCAAATCTCTTTAACCTCCACATGCTTGTTTCTTATGATATCGTTTGCACTAGTGCTTCTGCTTCAAATCTCTTTAACAAGATAAAGTGTCATATCCCCAGTTCAAGCATTTCACATTAGAAGATGTTTGTACATTATTAATATTCACATTAGAATATGTTTGTCTATAATTATTAATACAAAACATGCAGGTCCACACAAAGAACCTAAAACTATTACATCATTTCACATTAAATGATGTTTGTCTATGCTTAATATTACAAAACACGCAGATCATACCAAGAACCTAAGACTATTACATCCTTCATAAAAAAGGGTAGATCTTTTTAAAATCAACAAAATTTGGTAAAAAATTGGCCAGGTAAGGCGGAAATGATCCAAATTTGTAATTAGATTTTTTCTGTTTAACTTTTGTTCTTTTAGTCTAATGCTTTGTGCTTCTTTGATAAGCATCGTGTTACTGATACAAAATTAGAAAGCAAATGATGTTAGGTGCATGACATAAATTAAAAGAGCTTTCAGACGCATTACAGAAATTAAAAGAGCCTTAGAATTTCGTAAGTTTTTCTTTCTGTCAGAACCTTTACCCTTCACTAAACAAATATTTATGGGAATTGGGGAGGGAGTAGCCTTCTAATGCCTTCAAAAAATTATCTTCAGCTGTTTCTTGATGATAGAAAACTGTGGGTATGGCAACAAAGACGACTGATCTGCCATTATTGTTAAGCAGTGACAGCTATAATTGGGGCATAAAGAATTCTGATGTCATCCAGCTTAGCCTTGTTATTGCATTGTGGACACTACACATTTACAGAAATAAAAAATTACAATCCCCAAGATTTGGTTGCAACAAAAACATAGAAACTTAATCTTTTTGAAAAACTTCATAGCCTTACCAGTTCATTTAACATCAAGACCATGGAAATCAACAATTACGAGGTTGAATAATCTTACCTTGCCAATGTTATTGGCAAGTAGCTGAAGCCACTTTCTAATACAAGACATGCCAAACATGTGTCCACAAGCAAGGGAGCTGCATTTTCATTTTTCAATTGTCAAGTCTTTGGATATTTGAAAGCTCTTATAAAATGAATAAAACATTTTAATGCAAGGAAAAAATAATTTATATGATTTCTAATAACAAGACATAAACATCAAACAAACAGAAGACTACTAGTACGGACGGAAGCTGGTCGCTTCACTCTTGAAGAAACAACTGAGGAAAAAGAGAATTGGGACAATCAGTCATGGAAAACAAAATCGACAGTGAACTCCTTCCTAAAGAGTTCTATGCAAAGGTTTACTCTCACATGATTATTTGTTGCAACTAATATGATACTGAGATTTTGTGATGAACTCTTCCCTCAAGAGTTCTATGCAAAGGTTTACTCTTACATGATTATTTGTTGCAACTAATGTGATACTGAGATTTTGTGATGAACTCTAACGTAACTTCACCACAATAGGCTGTGTGACCAGAAAATCTGAGCCTTGCTTTGCAGCGAATCTTCCTTTCAATGTAAAAAGCATTTGCAACATAATGATTTTTTTGATAATAGGAAGCTATTTTCAATTTTAAAAAGGACAAGATTATTTAAGCTGCTCTATTGGAGATTATGGTGTTTCAGAATTGTAATGGTTGACAAACTAGACATGAAAAGGATAATCTCTATTTTCATTTCTTTTGAGATACACATCAAATTATAAAGAACACAGATGTAAATTTCTTACAAGTTGAAAGCTTATACCTCCTGCAACACTCTCTATGTTTTTATGACGATTTGTGGCTTCTACACATAACCAACTTATACCAACGTTTCAGTGATTTTCTTTCCCAAAAGCATTAGAAGTACTGATTTCACTCATTATCAAGATTATATGTCCTATACATTATTTTAATGATTGAAAGTAGTGTTCAAGTCTTTGAATGTCAAACAAAACATTGCTTGACTTTGCTAATAGTTTTGACTCGAGTCTTGACACAACAAAAAGTAGAATAGCCTTTCTCAGTGGCATTATTGCACATACCATATACGGTGATCCCCTGCCGTTGTCCACTCCTCCATACAAATAGAACAATGCAGAGCCTCAGCATCACTTGTAAGAAGTAAATGACTTCTATCACTTGTGCTCTCATCTCCACTCATATGAGAACTTTTTCCTTGTTACTGATTTGTTGACAAGGTTCCACTGTTGACTGTTGAGCCTCTGGACTAATTACCAACATACACTGATCAGTTTTTAACTGACGTTTTACTTTCCATTGCTGCCTCAATTCTTTAATCAGCCTTTGTTCTCCAAACATAGAGTTTTCTTCTTGTTTCAGTTCAGGAATAGTTGTCAAAGTAGAACGAACTTAAGCCGTTTCTTTCTCAGCTTCCATCTTGACAAATATTTTTCTCTCTCTCTTTCTTCTCAAAGCTTCCTAACTTTTCTTGCAGAACTTGGACAGTTCCCCGCAAACAACAAATAATGTTTTCTCTCTGTTTTAGCGCTAAGTTCTTCTCCAGTTTCACCTGTTTCAAAGCCCTAACCCTTTCTACAAATGTTTTTGATATGTCAGCGTTTTTCTCTTCTGCCTTTTTCTTTTCTTCAGTTACTTTTCTCAAGGCATCTACCGCTTTTGTAGATAGTCCTCCCTTTCTTGCAGCTTCTTTTCCAATTTTTCCTTCTCACAGGCCACGTTATGCAAATCAACCTTCCCCCGATTTAGTGCCCTCGCATATTTCATATTGTCATCACTCAGCTTAATCAGTTCCCTCATATAATTAATGTTTCTATAATTCTGTATATGATCATTGAAACCCAAGAATACCCTTGCTGAGATTCCGTGATACATTTCAAAAATACCGAAGCTAGCAGCAGGTGGAACTGACTGCAAGAATGAGATGTTTGTTCTTGTAATGGGAAAATGTTGGGCAGTATTACTAATCCCAAGGCATTGAGTATTAAATTGATGCAACTGAGAATTAGAAGTTTCAGTTACAGTGCTCGGAAACATATTCCAGTTGTTTACAATTCCATGACTCTGGTGGAATAACCCTGCCCTCTTCGAATTGAGACCGTTGCAAACTGAGTTCCGTCTCCAGGCGAAACGGAAAATTCTTTACAAATGTATTCGGAGACCGTTGCCAACTGAGTTCCGTCTCCAGGCGAAACGGAAAATTCTTTACAAATTCAGGAATACATGGCACCGATTCCAAACATTCCAAATAAGGCAAGAGATACGTCTCTAGTTGCCCATGAGAAGCCTGCACATGATATTGGTAGGGAATGGGGCAAATGACATTTCCATCTTGATTTCTAGCCCTGGCCACATTTGAAGTATCAATTAAAAGCGTATTTGCACTACCATAGTCTCCCAGATCTTCCCACACTCTAGTCAAATTCTTATAACATCCATGAACTGCATTGCCCTGTCGATTGATTCTCGTTATGATACAGTCCTCAATGGAATAAGAAAGAATCCTACCATAACTACTACCTCCTAAAATGTTCTGCAGCACAAAATCATGCACCTCTCTAGGTTTCTCTGACCACAGAACCACCTTGAATGCAGAAAAACAAGGCCACAGAAATTTGCAAGCCTGAGGGTGCACAAACACAATATAGGGGTCCACAACCAAATTACCATGGGCAAAAGGACCCTTACTTTTGTGAACAAAATGTGCCAGGACATACTCTATACTGATTACCAGCAACTTGTCATATTTCCTCACTCTTATTTCCTTCACCATCTTTCTCTGCTCCGACTCTGCCCGACCAGAGAATCTCCTTGACAGGCCTTTCGAATGCCTTGCATCTGATTCCCCACAACATGATCTCTTGAACGAAACTTGAGATTACTGTAATACTGCACCAAAAGTTCTCCATTAGAAACTTCTCGGACAGAGGCTTCCCATCCTTTGCAGTCTGCAAGATTTTGTTCAACAGTTTCAGCACATTCCTCAGCTAACTCGACCTTGATCCTCTGCAAAATTGCCCCTGCAGCTTCAGAATCCGAACCATTCATTCCCCCCTCCTTCCTCTCCACTTCCTCTTGCATTTGCCCTCTTTCATTACCCTCACTCCTCCCCTGCTCCAAATCGACCAATGCCAATGAAAACTTCTGCCATTTCTCCCCATATCGATCTCCTTCTCCGCCTTCAATCTTCCCCTCCCCTTTCAAGTTCCCCGTCTTTAACAATTCAATATCCCGACCTTCACTGATTTCATTCAATCTCCTCTTATTCAACAATTCCATACCCTGCAACCCATTGATTTCATTCCATTTTCTCTTTTTCAACAATTCACAATACCAATCCCCGTTTTCTACAAACTGCTGCCACAAATCAGGTGCCTGCTCTCTAACCAGCAATGCAGTGACAACCCCATAGCGAACACCATTTTGGGTCCCCTTTGTGTGAAAAATGAGAGCATTTCGGCGAACCACCTCAAAAAATTTCATCCTTTCAGAAATGTAGGCAGACCAGTTGGTGACATTTCCATTCATGCCTTGTTCAATTGCATCGAGAAATCCAGGGTTGCACTAAGAAACACTCGGCATTCCCGACAGATGCTCCATAACCAGAGAAGCCACATACAGGTCGCCTTCGTGTTTTTCTTCTTGTTGCGTTTGAGGGCGGGCAGAACGGGGGCGATGTCGGTCAAGACCGCGTCGAGGCCAAGCAGGGCCAGGCCCATTCCGGCGACGCCGCAGCCAGTCCCAAGTTGATTCCGTGTTTGTCCTTGAATTGGAAGATTTGGGCGTATACGGGATTGGGGTGAGGAGGCAGCGTTCCACGAATTTGACGACGACGACGGAGCAGGGCCAGACGGAGGTGCCGACACAGCAACAAGAAGTGGCAGAGCAAAGAAACGATTAATTTTGAGGCGTGATATAAAAGAACGAGAAAAACCAGTGGAAGTGACATAAAAGAATAGGAAAAAGCAGTAAGAATATTTTGCCATGTTATCGAGGGTATAGTAAAACTCGGAGGTGAAAAGAAAGCAACTCAACTTTTGTTTGGAAAAAGCAGTGGCACTTCAAATCAACAGTTGAAAGTGTCTCTCTTAATGGAACGGAAAAGGGTGAACGAACAGAGTAAAAGTGTTGACGAAAAAGTTGATGCATAAACAAGCCTACCGGCCTAAAAATCAACAGTTGAAAGTTTCACCCCTGATGGAACAAAAAAGGGTAAAGGGCGCAGAGTAAAAGTGTTAAGTGTTGACGAAAAAGTTGATGCATAGACAGGCCTAATGGTAGAATGAGGATTTATTTATTTTCTCTTGTACAACTTGTTACGCTGTAAGGTGTTTCCATTTGAAATGAATTACCCCAACTGATGCCATGTCCTATTGTTGACCGTGGATTTGTGGTGTTGGACGATTGAACGAACTTGGGTCGTTGATCTTCACACTGTCTTTTTATCTCCCAACCCAATGGCCTCTCTGTCTTCATCCAAAATACGATTACGATCTAGATCCACCTTTAGATCTGATCTCCGTAGAACCGAGTTTTCGGATTTTAAATCTGGCATTGATTCGGAGAAATACTCTCCAGGGTTTAATCTATTGATTTCGAGGGTTTTATCTGTCAATTTCCAGAGGCTTTTGGCTCTGCTATTTTTTTTATTGTTTTCCGTAGAACAGAGTTTTCGGATTTTAAATCTGCCATTGATTCGGAGAAATACTTTCCAGGGTTTAATCTATTGATTTCGAGGGTTTTATCTGTCAATTTCCAGAGGCTTTTGGCTCTGCTATTTTTTTTATTTTTTGTTTTTCAAAATTTTACAGCCAGGTCGCTTCGACCCAATTCTGGGACCGAGGTCTAGAAGAAGAATTACAAGCCGTCAGTCGATGCAGACGAAGCTCACCGCAAAAGAGAGGACAATCTGATAGAAATCAGGGAAAGTAAGAGGGAAGATAATTTGCAGAAGACGAGAAGAGAAGGGATGCAGGGGGCCATCTGAAAAAATATATGTGACAAAACGCAGTCATCCAATTGAGGAAGTTATCGCTGTGGGTGTGGTCCCTCGACTTAGAAGGAGATATCCAAACAGTCAGTACTGGAGAGTAAGAAGGAGATATCCACACAGTCTGGGGATTCAACACTGTTACACACATAGAGAATGATCCAGAAAATATCATAAAGTTCGACACGGATCTGCATTATTTTACAGAGATATTTTGGATGGAGATCATAAAAGAAGTCGGACAAATCTCAAGCCATTTATCAGAAATGGGCTTGGAGCACTAGATATTGCATTTCTAAGACCACCAGATCTTGCCTTGCCTGGACTTTCCTCTCCTCCTGATAAAGGGAACGTCATTTTGCTCTTACAGTGCATAGAGTATTTCACAGTAAACTGCCTTGAGACGTTCACTCAAGAGTTCAAAAGGAGCATAACCAAAGGAAAATGGCCCAAAACACATTGGGGTACCAATCTCCTAGCCTGTCTTTTTTATTCAATTCTGAATGGCAATCTGTTGGTTTCCAGTTAAACGACCTTCCCTTCATTGGTATGTCATTCTACGACAAACCCATTGATGATTTCAAGCGGGCCCTCCAACAGATGGGAGTGGTGGTTGAGTTTGGGAAAGGATGTTGATGTTATCGCCAAACATATCCAAATGCACATGGAATTGCCAGCCATAACCAGACTTCACGAATATCTTCATAAATTTGAATGGAAGCCTGTCGATAGTAGCTCTGTTAAAATAAGGTTTCCGCTTGATGGTGGACTTGGGGGTGAATGGAAGGATTCAAAAGTGTCTAGGTCATGACGAAGATGCCATTTTTCACCGTAGATTATAAATCCTGGCACAACTTCTATGAAGAGGAATTACTTTCTTTCTTTTCTTGTTCTCTTGGTGTGTCTCTTTATTCCAAAATTGGACATTATTGCAGTCTGTCGCTAGATGGGGTATCCAATGATAATCAAGTTTCTGCAACAAAATGCTGCTTAGCTAGGAGAAATTTTTTAAAGCAATGGTAGCAGGGGTCTGGTCTGATGATCCTACCATGCAGTTAGAAGCATCAACTCAATTCAGGAAGCTTCTCTCTATTGGTAATAGTCTTGAGTATATGTATCTTTATTACCATATTCTTTTGCCTTTAGGAAATGGCCATCTGAAAAAATATATGTGACAGAATGCAGTCCTCCAATTGAGGAAGTTATCGCTGTGGGTGTGGTCCAACCAGCTGAAACTCTTGGAATCTCTAACAACAGTAAGTACATTGCATCATCCAGCTTGGTCAAAGGGGCTGATTCCCTTTCCTGATCTGAAATATCTGAACCATGTCTTTCACCCTCCCAAACTGTTCCATAAAGGATCCCGTCAACAGGCCCTTCCAAAACCACACATCACCAACAAAATTTCAGGAGGAAAAAACGCAATTCCAGATCCATATTGGTGAAAAGATAATACAATGTAACGCTTCCTATGGGCATTTGTCAACACCCTGAAAGTCAGTGGAGGCAGAAGTAAGACGAGATACCTTTCTTCCTATGGCCACTTTCCAAAGCCCTGGGAGAGTCAGTGGAGGTGAAAGAAAGGCGAGAAGGCAATAAAAAAGCTTCTAGAAAAGCTTTACAGGGAGTCTTGGTGGGGATAAGGCACAGGAATCGCTGTAGCGGGGCCCATGAAGCTATGAGAATTGCTGTAGTTAATAAGCTATTGCTAAAGCCAGCAAGCCAAAAAGATTCGCCAGCAAAGGAAATATGGAGCTGTAGTTAAGATTCTATTTGTAAGGCTAGTAAAAATCCACTAGGAAGAAAGTCTGCAAGGGTGTGGAGCAGAGAGAGGGCTTGTGAAAACATAGCTCCTGAGCCAGCCTGTGGACGTAGGCCAGAACAGTTCCTAAAACATGAAGGAAAACCCAATGCATAGGCTGTTGAGTATCCGGGTTTGTGTTACTAACATAATCTATATGAGGGCTTGTGAAAACATAGCTCCTGAGCCAGCCTGTGGACGTAGGCCAGAACAGTTCCTAAAACATGAAGGAAAACCCAATGCATAGGCTGTTGAGTATCCGGGTTTGTGTTACTAACATAATCTATATGAAATTTTTGTTATTACTTCTCCTTGGGGAATTGTTCTCCATCTCAGTGTGCAGTTGGAATAAATGTTTTCTTCTCTTAGTGTATGTTCATTTATGTTCTTAATTTCTGCACCATTTTTCTGTTGAGTATCTGAGCTTTTGTAAGAAACATAAAGTATATGGTAGATTCCAACTTCTATCACTCTATCTTCCCCGAACAGATTCCAACTGCTATTACTATCTCCCCTCTGCCTCTGCCTTTAAAGTAGATTCCAACGGCTCCTCTCCACCTCGCCCCAAAAACTGCAACATGGGTGACACCGCCTTGCCCTAAAGACAGGCAACATGGGTGGCATTGAACATCATCACTCATATTGCTTTATATCACAGGTTTGCCAATAAACTACCCAAAATAGCATATATGAATTTTTTATTATTTCTTCTCATGGCATTTTTCTCCATCTCTATGTACAGTTGACATGGATGTTTTTTTCTCTTACCGTATGTTATTTCTTGTTCTAAACTCCTCCAGACTACAGTAGCCTGTCTTTTTTATTCAATTCTGAATGGCAATCTGTTGGTTTCCAGTTAAACGACCTTCCCTTCATTGGTATGTCATTCTACGACAAACCCATTGATGATTTCAAGCGGGCCCTCCAACAGATGGGAGTGGTGGTTGAGTTTGGGAAAGGATGTTGATGTTATCGCCAAACATATCCAAATGCACATGGAATTGCCAGCCATAACCAGACTTCACGAATATCTTCATAACTTTGAATGGAAGCCTGTCGATAGTAGCTCTGTTAAAATAAGGTTTCCGCTTGATGGTGGACTTGGGGGTGAATGGAAGGATTCAAAAGTGTCTAGGTCATGACGAAGATGCCATTTTTCACCGTAGATTATAAATCCTAGCACAACTTCTATGAAGAGGAATTACTTTCTTTCTTTTCTTGTTCTCTTGGTGTGTCTCTTTATTCCAAAATTGGACATTATTGCAGTCTGTCGCTAGATTGGGTATCCAGTGATAATCAAGTTTCTGCAACAAAATGCTGCTTAGTTTGGAGAAATTTTTTAAAGAAATGGTAGCAGGGGTCTGGTCTGATGATCCTACCATGCAGTGAGAAGCATCAACTCAATTCAGGAAGCTTCTCTCTATTGGTAATAGTCTTGAGTATATGTATCTTTATTACCATATTTTTTTGTCTTTAGGAAATGGCCATCTGAAAAAATATATGTGATAGAACGCAGTCCTCCAATTGAGGAAGTTATCGCTGCGGGTGTGGTTCCTCGACTTGTAGAGTTTCTTGCAAGGGATGATTTCCCTCAGCTTCAGGTATGATCTGTTTTTCACTTGAGATTCTAAGTATTGAATTGACATTATATTGTGGTAATCTAATATCGTTTTAATTTGGTCATATTATAGTTTGAGGCAGCCTGGGCTTTAACAAATCTTGCGTCAGGAACCTCAGAGCATACCAGAGTTGTGATTGATCATGGAGCTATGCCCAAGTTTGTGTAATTTCTTAGTGTTGCCAGTGATGATGTCAGAGAACAGGTTGCATTTTGGACCTTTCCATCCATTTATGTTACTCAATTGACATTAGTTGCATTTACAAGTTTTCTTCCTTGTATTCTTATGTCGTCGGCCTTGATTTATCTTGAATACAGGTTGCCGAGTACCTGTTCAGGACAGGGTCCTGTGTTCAGCTTCACAAATCATATAGTCCGCTGTGTCAATGAATTTTTGCAACCAGATATTCTGATGGAGAAGATCCCTTATATTTAATTTCATCAATCATATCTGGCTGTCCAAGAATTATTACCTGACAAAGAAATATTCTGTCACTACTGGAGACTTAGAAGGAGATATCCAAACAGTCAGTACTGGAGAGTAAGAAGGAGATATCCAAACAGTCTGGGGATTCAACATTGTTACACAAATAGAGAACGATCCAGAAAATACCATAATGTTTGTCACGGATCTGCATTATTTTACAGATATATTTTGGATGGAGATCATAAAAGAAGTCGGACAAATCTCAAGCCATTTATCAGAAATGGGCTTGGAGCACTGGATATTGCATTTCTAAGACCACCAGATCTTGCCTTGCCTGGACTTTCCTCTCCTCCTGATAAAGGGAACGTCATTTTTCTCTTACAGTGGATAGATTATTTCATAGTAAACTGCCTTGAGACGTTCACTCAAGAGTTCAAAAGGAGCATAACCGAAGGAAAATGGCCCAAAACACATTGGGGTACCAATCTCCTAGCCTGTCTTTTTTATTCAATTCTGAATGGAAATCTGTTGGTTTGCAGTTAAACGACCTTCCCTTCATTGGTATTTCATTCTACGACAAACCCATTGATGATTTCAGGCGGGCCCTCCAACAAATGGGAGTGGTGGTTGAGTTTGGGAAAGGATGTTGATGTTATCGCCAAACATATCCACATATCTTGAATACAGGCCGTTTGGGCTTTGGGAACCATTCTTTGAAAATATCATTGTAGGTTGCTTTGTGAGAATTGGGATAGGAATGTCGGTAAAAAATGTTGATGTGACAGATCCTGATAAAAACAATACAAGTTTGAGAACCACACCACATACAAGTATTCAAATTGTTTCTGGGGTAGCGAGAGCAGTGCAGCAAGATGGGAGATGGCTAGGGTGTCTGATTCACCTCCACTTGAGAAAGATTTTTCAGATTGGGAATGGGAAGTAGAACGCAGTGATGGTCAGATGATTAGTCGAGCAGAAGTTGAGGAAAAATAAATGCGCTAAAAATGATAAATCAATTTGTGTATTCTGCAGAAACTATAAAACAAATGTTGCAGGAAAAGAAGTTGGCTTCCAAAAGGCCATCGAATGTGGCTGCTGAAAAGGATAGGGTTAGAAGAGAGATGGAGCTGGCGAAGAGCAGGCATGATTATTCAGAAGTCGAGAGAATTAAAATGAGATTTAAGGAACTAGAATTCCTTTCTCTTCAGAGCAAAAGCAAGGATGCAAAAGCCTTGATGCTAGCAGAAATGAATAAGAAAAACAAGGCTGAAAATTTCAAGAACGCTTCTGAGATCAAGCCTCTAAACCTTAATCTTAAAGCAGGTGAAGCAGGGCATGATCCTTTCACTCGGCGTTGGACTCAATCTCAAAATTATTATGATACAAAGGCAAAGGTTGCTGAAGACAACACTGATGCGAACAAAGAGGCAGATGCAGCCAAAATAGAGGAAGCCATAGCAATAGAAACTGCTGAGGATGATGGAAAGCTTGTCGGCAGTGATGCTCCTGTATCAGAAGATGCAAAGGTGTATTCTTTGCATGATTTTGAACTCCCAAATTCACTTGCTAGACTGCAGAAGTATGGGGGTGCTCAAGGGGCCCCTTTAGCTTTTATGGCTAGAAAGCAGAAGATTGAGTCAACTTGTGGAGTGCAAGTTCCTAGCAATGATGGAAGGAGGCATAGTCTGACATTAACTGTGAATGATTACAAGCGTGGAAGAGGCCTGTTGTCCACATACCTACCTATCCACATACCTATTTATTTTCAATAAATTTGAAGAAATGCATGTTTTTGCTTTAATAATATGTATACTCCTGAATTTTTTGAACTGTAGTTTGTGGGCCAAATGTTTTCTGTATTGTATGGTATCCAAATTTGAATTCAGATTCTATCTTGATAACTATCATTTCTTAGTATGTTTTTATGAATATACTGCATTGTAAGTGTTCTTTCTCTTCTTACATTGGACAAGAGAATACGGCTGTCTTTGACAATGTGAAGTTGTTGAAGATGCAAAAATTCCCTTGCTTTACATGAGCCAACTTGACCTTCAATAGAAACGTTGCTGAACACAATGAGAAGTTTCATGTTTCTTTACAGAGCATCCCAAAGGCTTGTGTAATTCCTACATTGTTTTGGTTGATGCCTTGTTGAGGAATCATTGAGACTCATCATGGTTTTGTGGTCCAATCAGAACCTATTCAATACTCACCTTCATTGACTATATACCCTGTCAAAACTCTCAAGCCAGTAGGGCTCGGGCACAATGTTAGTTCCTCAATACGGTGATCAAAGTCTGTCATCAACATTACAATTGTCTTCACGCATCCTTTTTCTAAATGAATCTATATTACATGTGCTTGAAGAACTAGCTTTGAAGTCTCTATCTCCGGCAATGTTCAGGTCTAAGTTCATGTAGGCAATTCTATGTTGAAATTATACTTGCATACCAGAATCTTATATTGGCGGAAGACCGTTACTCAAATGTCTACCAAAAAGAGCACCCATTCTGACACACCACCTATGCAGAGGAAGAAGCCTCAAAAGTGTTTGGGCTCCTTTTCTCTATCATGGCTGGGGAAGTAGCCAAGAGTAAATATCTTTGCATGCATGAAGTCCAATAAAAATAATGTATAAGACATATTTGACAACCAACAATTGCATCTAAAATGCAAAATATGTTCTCGACCTTTCAGAAAATGTGGAGTCCAGCAGAATGTGAGGCTAGCACTATCATCGAAATTCAAACCAGATATGAATCTTTCAGTCCAATACTATCACTGATATATGAACTATATATCAAGATTTCAATCCTAAAATATAAGTGTTGGATGCTTCACTGCAAAGCCTAGAAGCCTTCTTTCAAATGTAACAACCGGATGATGCACAGAAGTTGATGGTGATAGAAGTCCGTATGGAGCGACCAACACTTAACATGGTGGTGGGCTCTTGTACGAGAAGCCTTCTTTCAAATATAACAACTGAATGATGCACATAAGTTGATGCTAAAAGACGTTAGTATGGAGCGACCAACGCTTAACATGGCAGTGGGCTCTTGTACGAGACTTAGTCAACTCAAATTCACCTCCTACACAAACTTTGATATGCTTCAAGCAAGAAATGCAAGATAGGTTATACTTGAAGGGGAAAGCAGAGGAAATCATGAAGCATTGGATTCACGTAAGGCAAGTACCTCGTCAAAGGCATCAAACAATATTTTTGATGGCTTGAAGTCCATGCTGATTAACTTGGAAGTTCCTCGACACACTTCTCATAGGACTCTCAACCAAAATATCCAAAGAAAAATGGACTTGCTTAGTATAAATGCTTTGGAGAATGCTTTACAAGTAGCTCTCGAGTTTGAGGCCAAAGCTTCAGAAGAAAATGTACTAAGCCTCTACCAACTAAAGCAAGGTTCTCGAAGCCTTATCTTTTAGAACTGTCTCTATTAGTAACTCAGAGTAGCCTTTAAATCAGGGAAATGACAAAGGTAAGAAAAAGTATAGTAGTTATCATAAATATGCATGCATAATAACTACCGTGTATTGCTCAAAAACCTTGAATAACATAGAACCAGTGTTATTGGAACCAGACCGGAACTGGTGAAATCAGCCGGTTTGATCTTTTTGACACCCAAACGGGTCTGGTTCGAGGTCTGGAACCGTAAATGGGCAGTTTGGTATTGCATTGGCTGGTTAGGTACCAAACTAGCCAATTCTGCACAATTTGATTAAATATGTTCCAAACGTAATTATTTTTAAGAAAAAAACAAGAATTTTTTAGTGGGGTAGCCTAGTATTCAAGCCTATGGCTTTAGTATTGCTTATGCAATTCATAACATTACCATGAAATGACTTTGGATGTTTGAGAGTAGTTCTGACCTCATTGAATTTCATATGGAGAAAGTAAAATTTTAGATCTCACTCAAAATTTAATAGACTTGACATCCTTTTTTAGTATTTCAAGATTGTGGGGATTGCCACATTTCCATTGGCTTTCGTTATGTATGAGGGTATGAACTAGTAATTAATCAAGAACACTAAGCTCTCTATGTACCTTAATGTTAGTGACATTGGTTGATGAACTCTTCTCTTAGAACCCTACTAAAAATGTACCCATCACTGAAACAAAATCTTGACTTGAGATGCTACTTTTTTTCCTATCTTATTTTAATGCTTAGAGGGTGATATTGATGATGGAGATCCTAATATAGAGAATGATTTTGATTATATGTAGGTATTTGTTGTAGCATGTTTTTTTTTTTGATGCTAACGGTCATTTGGACCCTATTTATTGATGTTTTTTTTTTCCGATTTAGAGATGGATTGTACTACCCTGTTTGTTGATGATTTTTCGGTTTAGAGATGGATTGTACTTGATGCCATTTTTGTTATTTGCTTCTATAGGACCTAGAT
>APFE030779324.1:59915-98763 GCA_000404065.3 Pinus taeda | reverse complement strand
GGTTGGGCAACAAAGTTGCCAAAGAATGACTCTGATGAATAATTACCCAAAATGTTGTTGTTGAAAGCTACGGGGTGGTTTTCTTGTTCAAAATCGGTAACTGTATGGGTCATATGTTTTTCTCGGTCGATCTTTATTTGATTTGGCTTACCTTTATAAGAAAGCCACATGTGTGACCAATCAGTAGAAATATACCCATGCAATTTTTCGGACCAATCTCTACTCAAAATCAAACCGTAAAACTCAGGCATATCAGCTATTAGAATGTCAATCCTTTGTACTATTCTGGGATCAGCAGACAACCTAATAGTTACTGAATTAATTTCTCCGACAACCTGCACCTTGGTCCTGTCTAATTGTACAATATGGATGTTAGACTTCTGGGGTTCTATGTTCAATTTGGAACAAACTGAAGCTGGCATTATGTTAGAAGACGCCCCTAAGTCAATTAAATTGTTGTGCAGGTTTCTGTTGTAGATTTCATAAGTCAGAAGAAATGGTGGAGTATGAGAACTTGACCTGTCCCCAATTAGGACTGAATCTGTAGCTTCAACCATACCTAGAGGGGATTGGCCTGAATCATTAGCAGCTTTTGAACTAGGAAGTGGAGTAGAGGGAACATCATTCAATTCTTTAAGAAGTAATTTTTGCTGATGCTTTAGCTTGCTAAGTTCAAACATAGTTATGTTTGCCTTAGTTTTCTTCATGTCATCCACAATGTTGTATTCCATTGAATCGGATACCACTAACGTCTTAGATGTTGAAGGGGAATTAGAAGTTCAAGGCTGGTTTTGAGGGACTACTGCAGGCGATTTCTTTGGAGGTACTTTTTCCTTCGTTGTAGCAGCACCTGCACTCCTTTTCTTTGAAGTTGCCTGGGCAGGTTCAGAAGTACTTTTACTTCTGGTGGTAACTGGGAAGGCTTCTTCTTCATTATCGGTATCAGAATTGGGTAGTATGAAATCCCACATTCCATGACACTCAGCTACTTCTTCTTCATCGTCAGTTGGTGGGGTTGCCTCTTCTTCTTCCTCCTCCTCGTCTGAATCTGCATTAGATATGACATTGGGTGGCTTTGTTTCAGTTTTCTTATAAGTCCTAAATGGTCTTTTGTTTGAAGTTTCGGCCACCTATTTCTTTATGTCAATCATTTTGTTGGTCAATGTTTTCAGTTCTTTTGCAGTCCCTCCATATCATATGGGTCTTTTGGGATTTTCTTCTTGGAGTCTTCTTTAAAATAAACTTTTTTAGCTTTTCTGTCTTCCAAGGCAACTTTCTTTTCTAAGGAGTTGATGCGTTTTTCCACATCAAGTGCTTCTTTCATATTTTCTGCTAAGGTAGGTTTCCCAACCCTATCTAAAAAAATGGCTATATTGGCAGGCAGGGCAGTGATATACCATTCGCTTCAAATTTGTTCACTTGGTTTGGAAGATGTAGGGATTTTGTTCAGGAGTTTATTGAAGTGAGCATTAAATTCCTTAATTGGTTCCTATGCTCTATTCTTAGGTTGGATAGAGCGTTTATTAACGTTGCCAAAGACCTATAATCTCCATACTTAGTAAGAAAATGTTCTTGGCATGTATCCCAACTGGTAATGGAACCAAAGGGTAGAGAGAAATACCAGGATCCTGCTGATCCTTGCAAAGTATAAGGGAAAAGTCTAACAACAACATCTTCCTGTGTTACACCTTTTAAGTTGACCGACAACATGAAATTATTAATGTGTTCTTCGGCCTGAGTTCCATCATCTGGATTGAATTTGGGGAGCCATTTTTCAGAAGCATCTGGTAAAGGATGCAATGGTGCAGGCATATTGACTGCACCAGGTCTGGTCCATGGATCTACCATTGTAATAGTGCGAGTGGTTGATACTACTATTGGGATTCCAGATGTGTGGGAAGTATATGATATTGAGGAGATAGCAAATTGAGATGTTGAGGCTTCTGTTCCCTAGTGGACAACAATATGTAATGGAGGAGTGGGTAGTTGACTTTGCAGATGGGGAGATGAAATGGATGATGTGGATGAAAGCTCTCCACTATCAGACCCTTCAGTATGTTTCTTGGCCCTTTTCCTTTTAGGTAAAGGGAACTCAATGGGTTCGATACCAAGATTTCCACTTTGAAGTCTGGTAAGTGGATGAGATAGATTGAAGTGTGAAGTTGCACTGCTTTGTGATACTTCAGATTTTTGTGGCGAAATCGAGAAGGTCTGAAGTTTGTGGATAAGAGACTGGACTTCAGGGGATTCAAGACTCAATTGTTCTGAAGTATGATGGGTATGAGGAGTAGTAGTTGATTCCTCTTCTTCTTGATTGTATACTGGAGAACCAGCGTGCGATCGAGAATAACGAGGAGATTTGGAGGGAGAATAACTCTTAGAGTGGCTTGCAGACTTGGGTTTGCTTTCCATTCATAGTCGGTTGCCCTCCTTCTAGCGCCAAAAATGTTGAAGCCTCGAAAATCGCTGCAACAACATTGGGGAAACCACCCGGTCCGGACCTTAGTGCAACTCCTTTTCCGTTTGGGGTAGTGGCTCCGACTGGGGGTAATGGGACCAGTTTCCCAGAAATAGATAAATGGGATGAGTGAATGATTTATAGATAACACTAGTGGTGAGCAAAAGGCTAAAACTATTGACATAAATATAAGTAAATAAAACTATCCCGGGAATCTATTGAGCTCTA
The DNA here is from genome assembly GCA_000404065.3 of Pinus taeda. Taxonomy (NCBI): domain Eukaryota; kingdom Viridiplantae; phylum Streptophyta; class Pinopsida; order Pinales; family Pinaceae; genus Pinus; species Pinus taeda. Next base: position 96,077 of record APFE030779324.1, on the reverse strand, counting down.
AAGCGTAGCTTTTGATGCTCTATGCCTAAAAGACAAGCATATAGATGACTGTATCTTCACGACATAGATATTAAATCATTTAAGATTGTTGTGCTTAAATAGTTAAGCAGAGCGATTGAAGCGAAATTACCACACTTTATACATTCATATCATTATCATATACATGATTTAAAAGTAAAGTCACATCACTAAACACCCAATAGTGGAATGAATAAGATTTGTTGTTATAACGCATGCATATAATCAACGATAGAAAGAATAATTACATAACAATTCACATAAACAGAATGACTTCAGACACAGATAGAAATACCATATGAGCTGCTTGCCACTCCTAGATATAAATCACTATGTGTAGTTCTTCCCTTAACGCATAAACATTCTTCAATCAACGACAATAGTGCACAATTGTATAAAGAAATTCCTTCATTAAAGTAAGAACAAATGGTCGAGTTTCATAAAAGAATATGGGCTGAAGCACAGTAGTGCAAACTTCAGTCTGTTAAGTCTCTTACAAAATTTTACGACCCTTTCTAAAAACATGAAAGGGTCTATAAATACAACACTAATCTAAATATCTATAAAACAAAAATGCTACTTAAACTGATATCAATAACTTTTGTTGCTATTTTGGCTGGCGATCTGGGGAGCTGGAGGATGATTCATTGGGTCGGCTGCTTTCCTTTGAATTTGAGCTGATTAATAACAAGCATTGGCTCAATTTCAGGAGGTTTGTTGAGGCGCGAACTGAGATGCGCAGCATAGGTGGCATTTTGAATGTCGGGAATCATACACTCGATGGCATCTGTTAAACATTTCAGGGCGGCTCTTTGTGTATGAGGCTTAACTAGGATGTGCCAATACGTTTCCATGTTTAAACTATTAATCCCGATGATTAATCTTCCTCTGCCTTCTAACGCAGGATAACATCATTGCTCCAATGCATTTTTTGTTGTAATCTTTCCTGGTGTACACTGGGAAATCATATTTGCTAAGTAGAGAGTGTTGTTAATTAAATCAACTAAATTGCTAGAAGTTGATCTACATCTTGAAGCTGCTCTCTCTGCTTTTAACACCTGAGTGTGCCATTCCGTGAAAAGTATATCTTTATGCACCTCAAGTATCCTGGGCAAATTGGCTGCTTTTCCCGAATTCGAATCTTGCCATTCAAGATGTGTAGTAATAGCCTCATCGGCTTGATTCAAGTCATCCCTATCTTTCTCTACCTGCTAATTTATGGATATAGTTAATTCGCAGAGTGGCTCCGCTTGAGCGATCTGTTGACACAAGAGTTTAATTTTCGATATTAGCACATTGTTTATCAATGATGCTTCTTTCCTGAACTCTGTTACCTGCGAATCTCCTTTTATATTTTCTAGCTGCGATGTTATTTGAGCGATTTGCTCATCCTTGGTTTTCACCATTTGCTCGTTCGCTGCTTTCAACTTTTCCAATGCCTCCCTTAATTCATTTTGTTTCTGGATCGCGTTCTGGTCGATCCTTTGCTTCTTCGCCTCCAATTGCTGGGCCAACTGATTATTCGTTTGTTGTTGCGCCAACAACTGTTATTCCGCTTGCGCTGCCTTTAGTTTTTGTGTCGCTAACTGCTCCTCTACTTGCATTACCCTCTGCTTTGTCTCGGCCAATTCTGTCTATAATGTGGAGATTTCTTTGTCCTTGTTCTTCAATAAGAGGCTTACCTCCGATGCTTTGTCAATTGTTGCTGCCGAATAGGCTCCAGCAGACTGTGACAATTTAGTTAGATCATCGGAGGGACCTCGTTTCTCCTTCCATACTACATTACCCGTGATCGTTTGCTCTGGAAAGATAGAAGGTTGATCAAGCCTTCGTCTTTTCCTTGATCGCTTTACCACTGCTCTATGCCTCGGGCTGTAAAAAACATCCAATGGAGGAATATCTTCTACTTGTAAAATGATTTGATCACTGGGATCTTTCGGAATTATCTCAATATCTTTAGATTTAGGTGGGTTGCTCGTTCCACCCAGAATTTGAGATGAAGTGTCATCTTGCATATCGCTGGTCTTAGGAGTGTCTGTACTTGTTGAGCCTTTTCCTCCACTGATGATAGAATCAAACTGCTGCCATTCCTTGAGAAATTTGGGGTCTATGGTAGTATCTACATTGGTATCGATGGTGGTCTATTTAGTTTGAGACTCCTTCTGAAATTGTTCCTGCTTTTTCTTCTGTCGCTCCTCCTGTTCCCTTCGTTGTTTATCCTCCTGCTCTTTCTTTAACCGTTCTTCCTGTTCCTTCTTCTGCTTTTCCTCTTGGTCTTTCCTATGTTGTTCCTCCTGCTTGCTATTATGATCTTTTGTTGTAGCAGGCGGTTCCCTTGTCTGTTGCTGACCAGGCTCGCTTGATGATGCCGCTGGGGTTAGCACTAATAAATCTAGAGGCAGAGTTTGCAACCTCTGCTCTCTAAGTTTATTAAACTCAGTTAACCCTTAATCACTGTATCTCATCTTGGCGAGTTCTTTGGCTTGACCTATTGTTTCACTTGAAGAGAACATGTCATTGAACATATCTTCTTGATGTTCAAATGTTGTTAATTTGGCATGTTCCAATGCGGCATGGGCAACTCGCTTTGGATCAAATGCCCTATTCGGGACTGTAGCCAGAGCTAAAGATTGAATCTTTGTGGCTTCTTTCTCTGCATGTTTGAGATCATGCAGGGTAAAGACACGACATCTGAAGGGAAAAGTAGGCCAGCCTCTTTTCTTTTCCTTTTTGAGAGTCTGTGTAGTACTCTCAGCTGTAATCTGATATGCAATTTCTCTTGCTAGAAATTTGTCAGGAACATATAAGGGGAGGACATGAGGATTGGCTTGGCTGCCGAAGACTCTGATATAGGTAAAATGATCTTCTCCAAACCAACTAGCCACTGCTGGCAAATCAAAGGAGGCTAGGTAGGAAATCCATGAAATGGGTTTATCAAAAACTGAGTAATAAATGGGAACCATGAGGCCATTACAGATCTGATACAAGTGGTTTTTATAGGATGACTTCCACAACTTTCGGTGATATATATGAATGGGAGAGGGGTCCTATGCAGTCCACGTCCAACCAAGAATAGGGAATTCGGAATTGAAACATAAGGTATCTAGGATATATGCACTATAGTAGAATGGGGGAATTTTCCTTTCAGTGACTATAGTTTTATTCCTAAAGTCACGAACAGCTACTGCTAGCTTATCTGAAAGGATAGTAGCCCAATCCATAATTATGCTATTCACTGTCGCCTACATAAGAGGAACCATTCAATGGTAAAAACTAGCAGAGTCGTGTAAACCCCCATAACTACACATCATTATACCCGCATAGCAATAAGGAGAAGCCAAAGAATCGACCAAGTACTTACCGGAAGATTCGTGCTTGTGTTTGTTCGGATTTTTCCTCCAATCCTTGATAGGTTCGGACTCAATCTCATTTTCGCTCGCAAACGTCTCCAGGAAGGCGTTGTTGTATATCTTCTCAGGCTCGGGCAAATGATACATTTGCCTCAAGTCTTCAGTCTTGAACGATCCGAAAATCCTCCCATCTCTTGTGCTAAAAGTTCTGTCCATGATGGGGATTTCTTCAATCGCCCATCGCACAATGTTTGTATATGGGAGAATTTTCTCCCTGGCTGCTTTCCTATGAAGGAAAGAATCAGCCAAATCCTTGAGAGTGCATTCTGACTTCCGTAATGAATCCGCGGTAGCCTCTGCTACCGTCTGCTTTGGTTTCTCAGCCTCAATTAAGTCATAAGTGCCTTGCCAAGTCACTCTGGCGAGGCCTGTCCATGTTGTATCAGATATTAGGCCTTTCTTGCTATTTGCAGTGGCTTGTCCTGCGACTGGTGGATTGGAAGCACCCGCAGTCTTCTTAGACTTCTTACCCATCATGCCCGAACTCCTTTCTATGAATGAATTCTGCACAGAGAGGCAATTTGGTGTAACACAGAGAGATAGTGATAAAACTTGCAATTGATAGCAAATGAATAGATGCGCAACGATATATTCAGCTTTTAAAACGGGCGCGGAGATAATCTATGGAAATATCTTAAGACATGAATCCATTAAATGGCCGTATAAAACCTTCCACCTTATAAATTCCCATTATATCATTATTCGGTCGAGAAATCTCCTTAAGCATGCAATGGACGTATTGGCGGCTGAGCGGGAGTGATTATGCCTTAAATATGAGTAAATTGAGCTTTCGAATCACTTTAACGACTTTCTATTGAAAATTGTGCCTGATCGCATCGCACCGAGGGTTATAACAAGTCTGCCTTAACAATGTGCATCGAGTATCGTCGATCGCCGATTGCGATATCGCATCGGCGAAAGGCTTATGTGCATTGAGACTCAAACAAAGGGGACCCGCCGATTGCCGATCACCGATAGCTCATCGCATCGGGGGTAATGGTATGGGGCGTTTTGGTTGTGCATTGGATATCGCCGATCGCCGATCGCCGAATGCGATATCGCATCGGCGGAAAGCCTTGTGCCATTTATATATGTATTTTATGTCATTGCGATATGCGATCTTGTGATCGCTTTATCGCAATGACGAAGATTTGCTTTATTTCTTTTAAATGGATATTGCTTTTAAAAAGGTTTTTTATAAAGCGCTCATTTGATTATTGGACCTTTTGTTAAGTAAAAGTATTGATATCAACTTTATTTTAAAGGGGACCCATTTCACATTTTAATGTTTTGTGAATAAAAATAATATGAAATGGGGGGGTTGTTTGTAGAGCACAACAGGTTGTCCACACTTAATTTTGTTAATGTAATGTCGTTTGTAGAGATCTACCCATGGTCTCCGGACCATGGGATTGTATAAATAGAGTGAGGCTCTAAGTAGTTAAGACATCAATATAATGTAATGCAGATAAGGATGAAGAGTTAAGTCATATCTGAAGTGTACAATCTAGTTTTGGGTCATAGAGTAGGAGAAGGCTCTGCAACTGAATGCGCAGAGGCCTAGTAGTCTACAGCTGAGCACGTGTACCCCTGCAGTTGAGTGTGTAGGGTTAGTCAAGTCTGTAACAGTTGGAAGTATTAATAAAGAGAACTTTCCTATCACTTTTGCATATTTATTACTTGTTTTATACATCTGTTACACTAGATATAAATTGCACTTTTAATGCTTATATGATGCATGAATGTGTATAACTGTGTTGATTAAGTGAACGTAAGATAGAATAACTATTTATGAAAAGATAGGTAAGGTCTACTAAGAAGAAAATTAAGATATGTGGTGTAAATTGTGGAATTAGCATAGTTCGTTGCCATAAGCAGCGCGAAGCATCTCAGTGCTTGGTTAGGGTTGTGAGAAAGATGATTGCAACGGATCATGAAGGTATTGAAGGTTGCAATAGTGCATGAAGCAGTCTGCACGAAGACAGACATAGTTGGACTAAACCAACATCACATACATCTCAAGGGTGGGGAAACTTGGTTCCAACATCCCCCCATACTGCTTCGATTGAGACTTCAGTCCGCGCTCCGCAGGGTGATGCCAAAAGGGCCAATAGTGTAGGGATTTATTTGGCTAAATAACTCTAAACCTGGGTCAAGCCCCCATAAGCCAAGAAAGGGATACCGAGATTATGATTGTATTATGAAACAGAGATCCAAGACCTTCTTTCTTTCACCCATGCCAGGACTTATACTTCTATGTTATACATTTGTAATTGCTTCACTATTTGTCATCCTAACTATGAGGATCCCATACTGTAAATGTCAAACAGTAATGTTGAATTCGATTCTCTGTCCTTATCAGAGATTATATATGAGTCTCAATTCATACCTTCCTATAATGTGAATTCTAGTCCTTGTTCTTCACCGAATCATCTTAGAAAATGTGATTTCTATAATTCATTATTGCGGTGACCCTAATTGAGTATATATAGCGGTTATGCCTTCATTTTTTAGCCGAATTGATGAAGTGAAGCATTTTGTCATTTATATGAGTCGACATGCATATTTTAGTTGTTTAAGTCATTTTTGCAAGCCGACATGATGTTCTCTTCATCATTTTTCTTGTAGTCTTATTTGTTGAAGAATGGTGCTTGTCTTGGAGGGATTCTTGACACTAGGTTGACCCATGTACATTACATAAATGCTCATAAAGATCTCTTTAACATAAAATTCACTCTTTGACTTTCCTAGACCCTATGGAATGAGCAAGCAACTCATTCATATAATTTTATAAAATCAATATTTGTTTTTCTTGACAAGTACAAAGATCAAAAATACATTAACAAATACCGAACCTAGTTACACTTTTATTCAACACCTCACATCTGTCTACCCCACCCTCCACCCTTCCTTGTTGGGTACTTCATTTTTTAGAGTAATTTTGATCAATTTGGAGCTCAATGCTAGTGAGACCAATGACTTATAGACACCCTAATCACTGTCTCTCCTGGAACATACCCCACCCGAGTTCTCAGGGTATGTTCCACCAGGACTATTCTTATATTGGATTCCCATTCCTCAAAGAATATCATTCCTCTATGATTACTCTTATCTTGGATTACCTATCTAATCGTCAAAGAGCATCGGATTCTAGATGATCACCCAATCCTCCATTCTATATACCTAAGTGAAGAACATAATGATGTGTCTACATATCCCTCTTAATTAGGGAGGACATATCTATTCCAACAAAAGGAATGTACTCATTCCTACGAAATGAATGTACCTAAGCTCCCTATTGGCTTAGGAATTTCAAAGTTTCTACCAAGCAAGAAAATTTCTTCCAGGCTCCCTCTTAATTAGGGACCTACAACAGCTCCTCAAGTGGAGATGTAAAGACAACCAACCGCTTGAAGAACTCCTTCCTTTGATGTCATGAATTTATTTTTCGTTATAGAGTCTTCATCTTTTGGGACTTCTTCATAGGGAACAAATGATCCATCACTTTCATCTACGAGTCATTCATGTCATCATTCCTTTCATCAGAAAGTGATTTATTAGTCTATATCTGGCTTTGCTTCATGTCATGTTTCCTTTGTCATGCCATATTTTCTAGAAGGATCTTACATCCTTCTATATGGTCCTCTTGGAAGACATCCACAGTTCTTCCCTTGGAAAGTGTGCATAAATTGATCCAAATATTTGTTCAAAAATAAGAAATGAACACTTAAACTTATAATTACCTTTGTGATGGCTTTTCATCATGATATATTCTAGTTTTCATTAGCATCCTACATACATGCTGACATATCTCCCAAAGATATTTATTGTCAAGGGTCTCCATCTTTTTTATACTTCTATCAGAGTCTTCATATATTTTTGGGAGATTTCCTAGTCAAATCGTCTAGTCCTTAGATGTTGATTACTTCTTTCCATGGTTGCATAGTCTATGATCTCTTCCTTTCTTACTTCACACATGACATTCCCAGGAACTTCCAATCAGAGTTCCTTTAATTACTGTCAACCACCTCATTTTCATATGAGGACATATTATTTTGATTTCATCTAGTGTGACCTACACCTTCCTGTATTCTTTTAGAGGAGGAGATAATTTTTCCTTTAATCATGCTTCTCAAGATATAGCAGTGATCCATGGTACCTGAAACCATACAAGAGTACATACCTCATTTACCTTTAGGTCATATAGGCTTCTTTTGACAACTTCCTTGATTGAAAAGAGATTCAATCCCTTCATCTGATTTATCTCTTATGTCATCACAACATCATCCCAGGAATTCCACAAGGCTGAGTTCCTGATGAAACACTTGCTTCCTCTCTATATCAGTGAGCCTTATGATGAGGATTCTATTAGAGAGTCTTGAGGATATTGCATATCTATATCCAGCAGATGTTTCCTTTTGACTGATGTGTGATGAGACTTGTGTTGGACAAATTCTTCCTTTGACATCCTTCTTTTCAGCTTCCTCCACTTTTCCAGTGAAACAAGATTCTTCTCTATCTTTCTTGATATTTCTCTTCTTGAACTTAGGAAAATACTTCTTGTAATGCTCATAGCATTGAATCTTAATAATGCTATTCTTTCTTTCTGACAAATGTTTGAGCACTTTGTCCCTCAACCTGTCTTCTTCTATCTTGCATAGAAAACATAAGTTGTTGAAAGGAATAAATTTCCTGTCCTCATAGGAAGTTGTTACCTTGTTCATTAATAAATGAATTTATAACGAAAGATATCATTTCCTTATTTGAAATCATCTCTCCCAGATCTTGTAGTTGAGATCTTACAAGGATAACCCTTTATCCTACGATGCATTCAATTTATGTAGATCAAATCTAAGTGATATGACCTTCTTTATCGCATCTATAGATAATAATTCTACCATCTTATCATATAGCTCTTTTTATGTCTCCAATCTGGCTACAAGGGAATCCTTAATGGATTCCATAAGAATCTCTTGAGCCCTTAGATCATTTTTCATGTATTCCTATAGTACTTTACCTTAGGATGGTTTGGATAATTTTCATTGATATGATCAATTACTTCACTTTCTTTGAGGGCTATGTCTATCCTCCTTTTCCATGCAAGGAAGTTTTATGACCCAATCATATTATAGATCTCCTCGCAAAATGAAGTCATTTTACTAGATTAGATTATAGAATGAAAGATACTTACTTGACAAGTGAATATGAAACCTTCAACTTGATCCCTTTGATGGCAGTTGACAAAGATGTATTAGTGCCCTTTTGGATGATCTTCTACCAAATGAAATCACTTATTCAATAAAAATAAGATTTCCCCTTTTATGATGACAATGCCATTTGATCTAACTCCCTTTTTTTGATGGTGATCGATGAATATGTCTTGATGCTCCCTTGGATGATATTATTCTAAGGATAAGGAGGGGATTCTTGATTCAATGAGAAGGATCTTGCCTTATATCCTTTTTGAAGATGATGAAAATGCCTTTAACCTTATTTGGATAACTAGCCTTTAAGATACTTTGACTTCTTTAGTGGTTGATGAGTGCAGATCCAGAGATGCTTCTAAAGTTTTGACTTTATCTAAGAGGGATTTTGTGTTCTTTTGATGATTACTAGAGGTTCCCAAAAAATTTTCTCATGTAGACTTCTTGTTCAATCTAGGGTTTTATATTTTGATGTAGATCTCAACTATACTTTGATATCCTTCAACTTGCTTTAGTTTCGTTCTCGAGACTTGATGCTTGAGTGTCCCTTGATAAGATGCCCCTTTCTTGACTTTGTCACCTTAGATATGATACCATGTTGAGAAATATGGGGCATCAATAGTTAGGTGATTTCTATTCTATTAGTAACTCCTTGTGAATGCTTTTTACTTATTTAGATTAGGATCTCGTTGTAGCGGCTACAACCACCATCCAAAATTTTGACCTGCACCAATTTTGGAGCCTCCCTTGAAGAGTTTCACTTGATGACTGCACACACTTGGGTTCACTGCGTGAGATTGTGTAAGTCTTTACATCCACCTTGCTTATTAATTGCATTCGAGTTTCTACATGCTAATGACTAAGTCATGCTTGTGACCATGTTCTAGTTATGCTCAAAGTCCTCACTTAGCATGTGCTTGTTGTGTTCACTATGAAAGCATCTGTCATACTTACACACGGAGTCACATTCACTATCGCGCAGGCATCATTTTGATCAATGAAAGCTTACTCATGAGTGTCTTGCTTGTCATTTGTACTGTCAGTCAATCATGTTGAACATGTGTGTCTCGATGGTTTGGGTCATTTCATCGTGGAGTCATTTGAGTGTGTGTTTGTATCATCACCTATGCATATTTCAATCGTTCACACACTTAGTCATTTTGCTGAATTTCTGATGACCAGACTCCCCTCTGATAGCTAGACCTTCACCCCACTTTCGACCCGATCGACTGACAACCAGAACAACACTGCACCAAGCTAGTATTTTCAAGGTGCGCTACCCGCAAGAATTTCAATCAACCCTCATGTTGTCCACCCGGAAAGTTGGACCCGACAGTCACCCCAAGATTGAATCCCCTAAAAATTTTCACATAGGCCACTCACCTTACTCGCTCAGCTAACTGAGGAAATTATGAAGACAGGTCGGAGAGACACCAAGTGTCCTCCTTGCCTCCCTTAGAAAATTGCATAGCTTTCCTAGTCTGTCATCCTAATAGTCAACCGACTATTCATCTCAGAAATTGCACAGTGTTCATGAGTAGGTCTTCTACTGCCCATCAGTCATCTCATCTTCGAAATTGCATAGAGATGATCAGCAGGTTGGCCTCCCAGTCTCAATGCAGTTTCCCTTGCCAACAACCCCTAGTAGCAGACTGTTGGTTCCCTCCAGGAATTGTGTAGTTTCTACTGCCAGTGTCTCCAGTAGCTAACTAGAATTTCTCTCTAGGAATTATGTAGTTTTGGTTGTCAGTGACCCTAGAAGTTAGCTGCCAGATCCCTTTGTGAATTGCACAGTTTTGGCGACCATTCTCCCGTGAATTTCCCCCAAAAAGCTATGCAATCCCTGCATACTGACCCTTCATGCATCCCGATACACTCCTCTAGAAAATTGCACAAATCTAGCTACTCATCCCCTGCTCCCCATTCATTCTGAAAAATGCACAGAGCATGCCTACCTTGCCTTCCTCCAGCCCAGACCGTCCCTCCAAAAATTTGTACAATTTTGTCTCCCAGCCGAGCCAGATCTCGTGGAAAATCACTGTCGACTTAGATTTCTTGTCTTCATCACTCAGTCACTCTTGCATAGTTTTCATCAGTAGTGCCTATTATCTTTGTTGGCATTTGGCCCAAAAATGGATCCAAAACACTCCCAAAGTCTCCAAAGTTTGCTTAAAATCATGCGACGGGATCCATTTTTGCTCCAAAGCACTCCCTAAGTCTTCAAAAGTGCTTAAGACCATCTAAAGATCGAAACAAGCGAGTGATGAGAGCCCTTGGAAGGACAAAAATGCACTATCGGGAGGCTAAATCACTTCAAAATCATGAAAAAACCATGTATCAAAGGCTTAAACTCAAGAATGCACAACAACCATTAGATCTGGCTAATCAACGGCCCAGATCTAAGCGGAAAATTGCAAATCAGTGATCTCAGGCAGTGTCAATCAGCATTGGACACCACTAATCAGTGATCACCAATGATCAGATCAATGGATCGCAATCGGTGGAGACAAATTGGTGGTATCGGTGTACACAATATGGAAGTTGTGACTATGATTGGCAATTAAACGTGCACCGTCGATCGCGTGCATAGATCGATGGCCCACGTTACATCGCTGGATCACTATCGGTGGAAACCAAGGGGCGGGGCCTGTACATCGATATGTGTGTGACCCAATTTTGTGGACCCAACGGTATTATATACAATGTTTCATAAGAGTTTAGGTCTGCGCCAAAGCCAATTTTAATGAGTTTTTCGTGTATTTCGTTATATAATGAAATATAAAGGAACCTTGGGGCAGCACCAATTGCAATGAAGCTCGGACCCAAAAGGGTCCGAGAAGTGAAATACATAAAATTTTAAGTCCGTGGAAGGCCCATTTTCAATGCATTCTGTATATTTTCATTGTTTGAATGAAATACAAAGGAAACCTTGGGGCATTGTGATAGAGATGGAACCCAGGCTCGATAGATAATTAAATGATACTTGTGCACTTTTTAACTCCAAAATATACAGAGAAGGCGGGATTTATCAGTGATTGCAAATTTTTCTGTGTAAATACAAGAAACAGTCACAGGAAACCTTTAAAGGGATTACAGAGGCTCGAAGACCTATTCCACTACATAGCAGAGTCTGGGAGGCAGGCTACCAGAAAACAAAGACCGGAAAGGGAATAGAAGGGACCACAGAGCAACACAGCATGCGCAACTCCTCCCCAAATCGATATAGAGGCCAAGAAGTAGCACAACACATCAATAGCCTAGTGCAGCTCATCAAAAAAACATCATGGAGCATGTCTGGCATGAGAGAGCTCCCAGACACCGTAGTAAGCTACCCAAAATATCTAAAAATGGTTACTCTTCTATCAGAAGTAGAAAAATACGAGCCTATGCTTGCCTAGAGGGCATCAAATTAGTTAACAAGGCAGATCAAATATATTAAGACTCCAAGCCTCTTATAGCTAAGGAGAATTGTAAACAAGCTTATAAATAGTTGAAAGTAAGATGTAATAGAGGTTCAACTTATGGAGATTGTTCCTCCTCTGTTCCTTCAAGCTTCTCATCTTCATTCTAGCAATATAAGCTTCTTTTGCTATTATATGTTCAATGTCCATTCTCTTTGATGTTCTACGGTTGCACTTGAATAGTTTGTTCATGTTTTCTTTTGTGTCTAAGGCCAAATAACTATCATCTTACCTCTACTTTTATGAATTAGATTTGTAAGCTTCTTTACTGCTTGTAGCTAGACATTCATATGTGGTCATATATGCATCTGCTGATATAGTCAGTATTCTCTATTGCTTCCTGTAGCTAGCCATTCATTTATGTTTATGTTGGCATTATGATACATATGTTGTACTTGATGGAAACCTACTCATCTTAGATGATAAATTATAGTGCAGCAAAGTTCACGCACTTCCATGTGGAGAAACGTTCACACACTTTCAAGTAGAGAAAAGTTCCTTTCATGCAGAGAAAAGTTTCTTTCACGCAGAGAAACATTCACGCACTTTCATGCACAGAAAAGTTCAGGCACTTTCATGCAGAGAAAAGCGCATGCACATGGGAAATCTTATGGTTGGTTCATGGTATTAGTCCGACAGTTTTTGATCCTATGTTTTTGGTTCGTGGTGTTTAGTCCTTGGTATTTGAACCTATGGTTTTGGGCCATGGTATCTCGTCATAAGTGTTGATCCCAAGTATTGGGTACATGGTATTGAATTGTTATGGTTTTTGGTCCATGGTATTGTGAAAGGCCTAAGGCTATTAAAGAGGAAGGAGATCATTTGGCAAGGCATCTTCTGAATTATTGAATATCTGATAAAGTGCTAGATCTGGAATACTATGATTGGGTTATGGTGCAGATTTGGATCTGAACGAAGAAGGAACCTGAGCGCAAGAAGAAGGATAAGTTATATTGATGGGTCAAAATCTTAAGGCTGCAATAGTGGTATCTCTATATGATTTTGATCTGTGATATGTGGTGCATGCTTGATCTATAAATTTGCTAATTTGGGTTAACTAATATCTGAATGTTTGAAAGAATGAATTTATAGATCTGTACGCAGGTCGAGTGAAGCGAAGGCGCGTATACACGCCGTTTTTGGAAGGGAAAGTCACGTATACGCAGGTCGGTCTTGAAATAGAAGCGTATACACGTTGTTCTTGTAAGGGAAAGTCATGTATACGCAGGTCGGTATTGACATAGAAGCGTATTCATGCAGGTTTCTGAATAGTGAAGTAACGTACATCTCTTGATTTATGTTCTAGATCCTTCTATTTATTGCTACAGTGTTCTGGGTTCAGAAGTGGGGTGTGATCACTGTTATTATGATATGGGTACAGTGATCAGAGAAGTGTTTATTTTGATTCAGTTTTGATTAGTGAAAAGGTGATTGGTTGATGGATAAATTCTTTATGTTTGATTGATGTTATTTGTGGATCCAGTCTGAAAATTTATGAAATGTGGTCCCTGGAAGGAAGAAAAGGTTGTAGCCTTCTGCAGGTAGCAACCTGCGTACTAGTATCTCAACTAGTACAAGAACTAAGGGGGTTGTAGCTCCCTTCCAAGAGAAGCTGGAAAATGAGAGAGGGTTGTAGCTCTCTGTAGGTACCAGCCTGCGTACTGGTAAAGGACTGCACCAGTACAGAATCATTGTAAAAAGAAGTTTCTAATTGATAAGATAGAGACATATTGTAGCAGGTGGTTTTCACCCACATTGGTTTTCCACCTTATATCTTATGTTCTTGTGTGTGATTGTCTTCTGCTCTATTTTTTTGTTCCTGGAACTGTTTATATGATCCTGATGCACAGATTAATGTTCAACATCTGTAGAATATTTTAAAGTCTGTATGGTATACGCGAGTTTCCTTATCTGTAGTTGCATATATATATACACATTTTTCTCTAACTGAAGTAGTGTATATGTTCTGGGTTTGAAAAAGAAGATAATTGACCAGATAATATTGATTCACCCCCCCTCTCAGTATTATTTCCAACAATTGGTATTAGAGCGGGTCCTTCAGAAGAAGCTTGATCACTTGAAGGAAGATCTATCATCATGAACAACTATGAGAGAGAAGCATCAATCAGGCCACCAATTTTTTATGGGACCAACTTCGTCTATTGGAAGGTAAGAGTTACATCCTATCTTCAATCTCTTGGTACAGAAGTCTGGGATATCATAGATACAGGGTACACATTTCCATCAGCAACTCCTACAGATTCGGCTGAGAAGAAGCAATTTGAAACTAATGCAAAGGCTATCAATACTCTATTAGGATGTCTATCTCAATCTGAATTTGTCAAGGTTATGCAGTATAAAACCACAAAAGAAATATGGGACAAGATCATTCTGAGCTATGAAGGAGATGAACAGGTAAAAAGAGCAAAACTTCAAACCCTCAGAATTCAATATGAAAATCTCATAATTTACAATGATGAAAGTGTGGCTAACTATTTCCTATGCATAGATGAGATTGTTAATTGTATGAAAAAATTGGGTGAAGAAATAAAAGAGGTTGTTGTGGTTGAAAAGGTTCTGAGATCTTTGTCTTCTAAGTTTGAATCAAAAGTTTTTGCAATAGAAGAAAAGGAGAATCTACAGAAAATTACCATGTCGCAACTACATGGAATTCTAACCGCTTATGAAATGAGGAAAGGGGGACCATCAAACAGAAGAGAAACCGCATTCAAGGCCTCAGGAAAAGGAGATTCTTATGACTCGGGACATATGTCAGAAGAAGAGGAAGAATCAAATTTTGTTGAGAACCTTCAACAGGGTTCTGGAAGATTCAGAGGTAAGTTACCTTTCAAATGTTTTGCTTGTGGAAGAGTCGATCACTATGCTGCCAAGTGTCCTCATAAAGGTAGGGAACCTGTTAGATGGAACAAGAAATAGACTGTAAATAAGAAAAGCTATTACACTCATGAAGACAATGATGGATGTTCAAATAGTGATGAAGATGAGCAAGGTAATAATTATAGACTTTTAATGGCTTTTGAAGGTGATGATTTCATGGATGCTATAGATGAAGAAGGTCTTTATGAAGAGACTTTTAAACTCAAAATTTGTCTAGAAGAGAAAAATATGATTATTGATACTCTGCAATTCCAATTGGCTGAAAGTGAAAAACATCATGAAAAGTTAGAATGTGAAACACTGGGACTTAGAAAAGAGATTGAGAAAACTAAAGCTCTTAATCTTAGATTTGTTAAAGGATATGAAATGTTAGATGATATTATAAAAGTATAATAATAGCCTTAGTATAATAACCTTTCTCTCTCTTCTCTCCTCCGTTAGGCCTTCCCTTTGATGTCTTTTTATACCCATTCCAAAGTAGTTTTTTAGTTAGGAATTGGTTGGGAACAGTTGGGGCCACGGGCACTAACAGGTGATCAGCAGGTAAAACCCGCGATCTCCGCCTGAAAATAAGGAGTTTTATATTTTCTTAAGTGTTTTAATACATATACACGGGTTGGGTATATATGGACCCGCGTATACACGCGTTTGACTCAGGGAAATGTCGCGTACAGGGAATGAAACACTGTTTTTTAAATTTGGTACCAGGTCTGGAAGGAGGGGTTTCCCTAGGCCATGAGTGCAGCATCACAAACCATAATAGTGAGATTTGGAGCTATAACAGATGCCCCCTAATATATGAGGTCAGAATGGGAACACGATGGCCGAAATATATTAAGCAAGTACATGGAAAGGAAATCTGCCAAAAGCCAAGGAGTACATCACCATAATTCAGCTTGCCAAGCCACAAAAGGAGATCAGAAAGAAACACCGTCTGAGGCAGGCATACCCATTCTCAGAGAAAGCAAAGCATGTCTGCATATCAAGTACAAGCGGATCCACTAAGTATACAAGTATAAATGACTGGAAAATACATAATTGATCATCTAATCATGATCGAACAAGTACATGTATGAATATCACATATAAAAATGTCAATGATGCTCGGAAATACAACGGATCACTGATATCAAAGACTGATCCCAAAAGGTACCAACTGAACATGATGAAAAAGGATGGTACTACACTGCAAACTCAGGTGCCAGCATATAGAATGTTGCCATGACTGACTGCAACATATAAGGTGAAGTGGTATCAACTAGCACCAACAGGAGCAACTATCAAGTGAACCAATGAATGCTGATACAACTTGAGGTCTTCACCGACCGCCGTGGTACATTTCTACACCATGGGAATAAATGATCTGAAGTCGAACATGTGAGAAATCGTTTGATTACTGGTCATTGATGTATATCGTTAACAAATGAGAGACTACTCACCGATAATGATAATGTGTACCAAGGTACCTAGTACAAACCAACAAGTGCGAATAAATGAGGTGGAGTCGAACACCTGTAAGAGTCTATCGATCAGGAGACAATGATGGTTTCCCACTGTCGATAACGAAGGATTTGCCACTAATGACTACAAACCCCAAGGTACTGCCAAATGGACTCTAGATCTTTTCCCCAGGGCAATGAGTCGGAGTCGATAGGGAAAGATCCACTAGAAGGAAGGAATTAAGGCATCCTTCATCAATCTAGTGCGAGTGTAACCCATAGGCCAATAATGTGGAAGGAATCGGATGAAAAAATATGTAGTAACCGAACCGAAGTACCTTTCCGGCGTACACAAGATGTGGCTAGCGCATGGAAGAAACCCTCTGAACCAACTAATAATTAAAGTTGACATAGAGGCAAGGTATCCACCAATAGGGTCAAATGGAAACCAAGGTACTGCACGAATCCCAATGTGTGATAATGTGAGCTAATGTCGAACAAAAGGGAAACCACTCAGTCAAAGACCCATGATACTGATCGATGCTGAGCACAAGGTAACCTATCAATAATGGAAATAGGGCCAGGGTGCAGCTCTAGGCCTGCCCTCAGAGAAATATGTCGTCGTCGATAAGGATAAGACCCGCCACCAAGAATTCAATGGAGACCTTCTCAAACTGGCATGAGTAAAGGACCAATATAACTAATGTGATGATATACATGACACTGACAACGAGGATGACCGACTGAAAAATGAGTCAAGAGACACCGCAGAGAGGCCGACTCGGGCTAACTTCCCTTGAACAAAAGCACTACTCAATGTGACTATGGCAGCATATGATGAATCTGTATAAGTTCATCATGCAAGAAACACGAACGAACCCTCCATATGATTGGAAGAGATAACCAATCGGGGGAGAACTGACTTAATAACAGAGGTTAAGGCTTACCTAAGTCAAACTAAATCCCACCCAAGCGGAGGAGACTTTTCTTTGAGTGCTTTGTTCAAGGGCAACACGACTGACTCTAGCTGCCAATAATAGATGGAAATACTATCCTGTTCCCGCTCTTTTTGGAATATTTAATTTTTTGTCTTTTTCTGTTAAGCTCGAAAAAGAATAAAAGAATGCTATGGTATAGTGGAAAGAACGAGTGTCGATGAAACAGTTGATCTAGTTCCTCGGAGTGGAACATTCCTATGCTCAATGCAGGGAGGCGAAAACTGGTCAGTGACACTCAAAGGTGTGTTCCTTCCACGGGTCAAGGTGTGTCAAGTTGCAGAAGTCAATGGTATGTAAGGTTGATTTTGCAGATGTCATGGTCAAAATTTGGTTTAAAAATGAGTCCAAGTGAAGCTGGCTCTAGGCCAAAAGGTGCAAATGGTCAACATGCAATGCAGTAGTACAACTCAACACAAAGGAGCCTCTAGGGTATAAGGCCAGAACAAAGAGAAGAAGCTAAGAGGAATGAGTCTTCAACGCATAAGTCATGGCGGGACTACAGAGGACTCCCGAGTCTAAGGACAAAAAATCAGCACGAGTGCCAAGTGACAACAAGGTACTAACTAGGGCACCCATGATAAGGTAGGCTCTACCACACAAGTCATGGTACTTCTAAGAAATTAGAAGGTTCCACACCATAACTTGGTTGGGTTGATCCTAAGGCCAAAATGGGAAAGGAAACTGATAAGTGCACAATGCAAGTGGAAAAACCTAACCTATATGCCAGTTTCGAGAACCAATACCTGTCAGAACGACTTCCAAAGGAGAAACCTTCCAAGTTCTGTATACATAAATAAGAACACTAGTTAAGAAGTTAATACATCCCACATATGAACTTCATATAAGATCTTGTGTTATAGAATAAAAAACTCTAAAACGCGTACCTTATATATACAATATCGTACAGGGAACCACGTAGCCTTGTGGCTTACGCATAATAGTTCTTCTGAACAAACCCCTTGCAGCGCTCAGGCCAAGGACTACTTTGGTAGTCATAACTCATGGCTTCAAAGAGTTCCTCCTGTGAAGGCAAAACAAGTTCTAAGAAATCATGAGAACTATAAGGATCAACAGAGGGAATTAAGGGGTCCCACGTTCCTATAGGAAGAATCTCTCGGTCAACTACCTGGACCAAGTCCCAAGAAGGAGAATAATAGGTCAAAGGATCTTTCTTAGAAGCGATTGAACATTAAGGATTCAATGCCACATAATTGACCCGAGGCGGGGTAGAGTCTACTTGAACACTTTCAACAAACCAAGGGGCATTCTGGAGTAAATTCGAATTAGGGTGGTGATTATCAGATGCAAGCTGATCAATAGTGACAATATTCCCGTTATGAGGAAAGCACGTTACTCGAAAGAGTGAAGAGACCACAACCTTCATAGCATAGACATAATCACGCCCAAGTAGAATATTAAAGTATAAAGGGCTATCGACCATCATCATATCGATTAAGACAGTCTTCCCACCTAAAGTGAAAGGCAATTGAGGAAGAACACCCATAGATTCACCAAGTCTTCTATCATAGGCTAAAAACTGACTCTTAGCTATCAACAACTTTGGGGAACCCAAAGATTTCCAAGTCAGAGAGGATATAATACTTGTAGAGGATCCTTCATCCACCATACATCGATAGACATTTGTGGAATTCACTCTGACTTTTATTTGGAAAGGTGCAACGGAAGGAAGATGAGGCTCAACAAGACTATCCCAATCAAAGGAAACACTCTTGGAACTTGGAGGGGGAACATTCGAAGAAACCTGAATGCCCCCTATACTAGAAGACTCTGTACTAGAAATTAAGAAGACTCTTTTGTTAGGCACTTCACCCCCCAAAAGAGGAGTGTAATCGTCCAGCGATTTCACTGGCTCAGCCACATTATCAACCAATGGTTGATGGGTTTGACGAGAAACCATATCAGATATAGGAGTAGAAGAACTTTCAGACTCAGACCATATCCTTTGGACCACAGGAATACTAGGGCATAAATGAGTAAGATGGTCTCCCTTGCATATCTTACAAGGGAACTTAGGTTTAAAACTTCTACGTCCAGGTTTCTTATAGACCTCCATTCCACCAATATGACTAGAAGTGGTTTGTGGAGAGTCCTGAACATGAATTGCAGAGGTCGATGACTCTTTGCTAGTATGACTTGCAGTGACTAAACTCGTGCCCCCAGCATGACTTGCAACAGCTGAAGGCTCATCTCCAACATGACTGACAGAGGTTGAAGGTGAAGTGCTAGTATGACTTGCAGTGACTAGACTCGTGCCCCCAGCATGACTTGCAGCGGTTGAAGGCCCATCTCCAACATGACTAGCAGATGTTGGAGATGAAGTGCTAGAATTATTCTTCTTCTTTGACTTCCTCTTTCTCCTCTTTTTAGATTTCTTATTACAAGAAGGGGGGGAAAAAGGAATCTCAGATTCCTCTTTGAAAGAAGATGAAAAATTAGCACCCATGTGATGCCCTTGACAAAAAGAATTCAACTGAGAGGCTTCAAGAGCATTTGGAATATTCGGAGTGGACCACAGCCAAATGGGTAGTCCAACATTCAACCCAGGAATATTCAAAGTGGCCATCAAGGGAGTACCAATGTTTCCAAAGAAAGGAAACACAAGGATCCCCTTTTGGAAGGGTACCTTGGTTGGTTTCCACAGGAATATTGGCCATATCTAACTGATCCTCAAACCCTTCCCTTACAGGAATGTAGAAATAACTTTTCAAGGAATATGGATAAGAAATCAAAATATTTTCCCTTGAGGAGGCAACTCCACAACTTCTGAAAGAATGACCAAAAGCCTTTCAAGATCGGTAGAGTGGTAAGCCGGTCACACATAACACAAAGTCCTAATGTGACAAGACAAAAATACCTAAAGCCAACTATATACAAGGAGCAAATATCACTCACTATAAAGTCCCTGAAAGAAGCCAGCCAGTCAAACAACTTCCAAGTATTTTTGCTCTGGGTGATGAGGACCGGACACCAAAATACAAGAAAGTGGAGTAAGGGGCCTTCTAAAGATAGTATGGGATAATGACGACCCAGTCCTATCAGCAAAGGTAACAGAGGAATTTACGCTGGCCAGGGAAAATTTTAAGAACCCCCCCTAAATTTATAAATATAATAAATGGGCGAATCTCCATGGTATATAGGAAAAATGAAAGGCGATTTTATCAATAATATAATATGTATATATAATGTTTTGGCGAATCTCTCCCCAGGCATGGCGAATATTTTACTCAATTATAAATCTTGTAAGATCTTCGTATTACCATGGGTTATCATAAACTTAGAGCTTAAAAATTACTATTAGTAATTTATAAAAATTAATAAAACTAATAGTTGATTTTTATTTTATTTTTTATTTAACCAAGCTAAAATGTTTAACATACATTAAATTACAACATCCATTTTTACTCTTGATCCACCAAGCCCCGAGAGGGATCGAATATTTTTTCAATCTATGCTAGTTTGCATATCACGATATTTGATACCTCTCGGGGGTTAGTAGTTCCAGAGTAAATATTGATCTATCTTGGTTTAATTCCCCCATTTAAATAGGCTACATTCCAAGTGAATACCATGGGTCAATACCATATGCCATTTTGGTGAATACCATGGGTCAATACCTTGTGCCATTTTTATTTTTATTAATACTAATATTAGGGTTAATAATGTCTTTTTGCATGGTATTAATAACAATCTAGTCCATGGTATTTGTCCCATAGTATTTTTCCCATAGGTTTCACCTAAATATAACGCATTTTTTGAGTGTTCGTAAATATAAGGTGACTTATGGAGTAAATATAAAAAAAAGTTTTATTTGTTTACCATACCTCTGGTTTATTTATGTTTTTATTAATTTACCATACCTCTTTTACAAATATGGTATTTGGCCCATAGGATTCACTTAAATAAAACCTCTTTCTTGAGCCTTCGTAAATATAACGAGGGTTATGGACTACATATAAAAAGGGGTTTTATTTATTTACCATACGTCTAGTTTATTTATATTTTTATTTATTTACCATACCTTTTGAGTAAGTATAAAAAGATGTTTTATTTATTGACCATACCTCCACTTTACTTATATTTTTAATTGTTTACACCCTTGCATGTATATAAGGTGACTTATGGAGTAATATAAAAAATGTTTTATTTATTTACCATACTTCTTATTTATTTATATTTTTATTGATTTACCATACCTCTTTTATAAATATGGTATTTTACCCATAGGATTCACTTAAATAAAACCTATTCTTGAAAATGGGCGAATGGATCCACTTAAATAAAACCTATTCTTAAAAATGGGCGAATGGAAGGCTGTAACTCCTAATTTCAAGGGCTAAATTTACCTTTTTTACCCTCTCCCATAAAATAAGGTGGGCTATTTGAGGTGATTTGTAAAAATGTACTATGATACAAAATATTCGCCCACTAAAAATTTAAAACTCCTTAATTTCGCCAAAGGGCGAACATTCGCCCCTAAAATCACCCCTATTCTCCATCCATTCATTGAATCTACAAACTATTGAGCATTAGTGGTCTAAAGCCTTGTAAGTTGAGGGTGTTCATGCATGTCTTGAGTAAAACCATAGTTGAAATGGTTATCTGGCTTGATCCAAACCATCATCTGTTCCAATAGTTCTGAGAACAATATTGAAGATTATATGTTACTAGGCATCTACGAGCTACAACCTAGGATAGTTTCCTGGACTGATAACAGGACCCATGTTGGTGAAGGTAGTTTTCAAGTTCATTAGAGGCGTGTTCTCTTCCATTATTAGCATGAAGAGAGTCAATATGTGACTATGCTTCATTTTCAATCCATACATGAAAATTTATGAAAGTTTCAAAAGCTTGAGATTTAATTTTCAACAAGCACATCCAAGACACTTTGGTGTAATCATCAATAAAAGTCATCATATATTTATTTTAATTAGCAGAAGGAACTTGCATAGGGCCACACAAATAAGAAAGTATCAATCCAAGTTTTTAACATGCTCTTGAAATATAAACATGGAAAGGTTGTTTTCTATGATTTATAAGGATACATGCATGACATCGCTTCAGTTTCAATTTCATAGGAATAGTAGGAAAAACTAGAAACAACATTATTTTGCAATAAGGGAAGGTTTTCATGATTAATATATCCAAATCTAGCATGCCACAAAAGACAATATGGCAATGTACATGATGAGAGATGTATGCATAATTTTGCATATGAGTAGATGTCCCTTTTAGTTTCAATAATATTTCATCCTCCACTCCACTCATGACAACCATGTTGTCAGATGTTTTCCTTATTTATACTTTTCCATCAAACATATGAATAGAGTGGCCTTGCTAGAAAATGTGAACTATCAATCCACTTACCCTTGCCATATGTTAAAAAAAAGATATATCTCCATGTATCCTTTGTTTAATCATAATGAACAAATAAGTGATCAATGTTTGTCCCATATTTCTTACACAAGGTACATATACCTAGCTCATGCCTTGCTCCTTTTTAAAAGACACCCCATATTAATTTTCCCTAGCAAGTGACTACCACATGAATATTCTAGATTAAATGGTGCCTTTACTTTCCAAAAATTTTTCCACCACCACCTTCTTCCTCAAACATGAATTTAGACCTTAATTTAGGAAAGAATGTACCCTAAGATAGAATTTTGGACCAAACTCGTGAGTCCTCTTCTAGTCTTAGTCATATGTGGGTTTGTAATAATCTCATAGTGAATCCAAACCATCATTGTACCAACATACCTTTTAGACTTAGTGAATTTCCCCTATTCCATCCATGCCACCATATGTTAGTGTTCATATCATTTATTACATTAGTTATAATAGTAATTCTCATATTTGTATTTTAAATATCAAGTCTCGAGGACAAATACAATTCCCTGTAGTAACCACCTAAGAATTGAGCCCTAATACCATTTTTTTTCCATCATCAACTCTCCATGCTAGATAATTCCCCATGATATGGAAGGACGATACCAACACTTTCCAAATTATAGAGGCATTGGCATATGATTTAACTGGAGTTTTAATCCAATCTTCTGATGGGAAGTAGAATTTATTTATTATTGGATGATTTATCATTAATTTGAACCATACATAACTACATAAGGGATATGACTCTTGGTTTCATATTCTAAATGGATCTTCCTATCCACTTATGACTCTTCATATTATTCCTCCTATATCTATATATATTTACAATAATATTTCTAATTTACCTCAATCCCTAAGAGTTAGATATCTACCCCCACCCCGAAATCTGAAGGTGTGTTTGTGTGATCAAAATTAGATAACTATATTAATTTTCATCTATATTTATGCCTTCGTAGTGGGAAAAATTGGAGGAATCAACCTGTAGGGTCATTTTGAGAGTGGCTCCTAGTTTGGAAAATTGAGGTATGAAACCTTCCAAATCCATTTCGAGGCATCAAACAATATTTCTTGGTGTAAAAACTTTCTCACTTTAGCATAGTGCCCTAAGACATTTATTTTCACATAGGACCTTTCCAAGGGTGCAATAATTGTGTTAATTGAAGTTCATGTGCAAAAGTTATGTCCCCCCATGGGTTGACCTACTGTTGAGCCTCATGATTGCTTCATTTTGACACTCTCCCTTACCTATTTTTCCTTTCCTTGACCATCATCATCAACTCAATAGGCATCAAACTACAAGGTTTTTGACATGATAAGGTAATTAATTGTATTATCTTTCATATTTAATAATGTTCCTTATTATTGAGTTAATATTTGTATTAGATACAAAATTCGTACGATTCTATAGCTAATCTATGTTTCTGTAGCTGATTCCAAGGTTTATCAAGATTGGAGGTGCCAGCTAAGAGGAAAAAGATATGGACAGGTGGAGATTAATCCCTTTAACGAATTCCTCCTATTCATCTGAACCAGATCATCAGAGGATTGTTCGATTACATGGTCAAAGGTTAAAGTCAACCTGGTTGTTGAACAGGCGAGCGAGAGTCTGAAATTCCTGCGCTTCACGATTTGGTTTTCCAAATAGAAAATCGTGAGCAACAATATCTCGATATTTGTTAGAAGCTTAATTTAGAACTCTGTTAGATAAGGTAAGTGTAAAATCCTTGAACAATTATTGACACGGGCTTTTATAAATACCATGCAACAAACATGAACATGAGGTTAATTTATATATGCAACAATATTGTTTCAAACTCTGTTTTACATATTAATGAAGAATGAAGCCTTGATGCGTAGCTGACTGTTCAATTAAAGTTCGGTGACCGCTTATTTGTGGAGGGCCCTTGCAAACAGTGAAGGTTTTCATTTTTTGTATATTTTCTTTATCATTTTGTTAGTTGCTCATATGTTTTAAAATCGTTTTGTAGTCTTGATTTCAATCAGATAGCGATAGCAATATTTCACTAATCGTTCCTCTTTCAAGTTGATTTATAATGATGCTAATGGTAGTTTAATCACTTTTCATAGATTTCTTTATAATTTCAGAGTGTTTCATTTCAGAGCTTGAGTGATTTCTTTATAGTTTCATTTTACAGTATTTCATTTCAAGACTTGAGTGATTTCTTTATAGTTTCGTTTTACAGTATTTCATTTCAAAGTATGAGTGATTTCTTTATAGTTTTCATTTCAAAACATGAGTGATTGATAATAAGTAAATGTGTGGTTTTAATTTTGAATAGAAGTCAATTTCATTTTGGTTTTATGCAAATGATTGTTAGAATGTTAGATGAATAATTTTGCTTTTAGAGATTAAATTTGTATTGCAATAGATCAGTTAAGTTTTCTTAATGAGATATTGTGATTTTTCTTTAAGTTTCATTTTGCAAGTGTGAAGAGCATTTTTTACTTCATTAGAAAGGAGTGAGGAAATTTTAGGAATATTTAATGTGTTAAATCAATTTTCTTTGAAGAGTGAGATAGGAATGAAAAACATCTTTAGAAGTAATTTTCAATAACTCAATCATGTAATTAATAATTTGATTTAATAAGAAGGAATTCTAGCATATATAGTGCACTTGCACTTCATAAGTTTATCAACTCCGGTCGATAATTTATGTAACAATTTAAGACAATTAAATTGACAAACATTTTTTGGCGCTGTTGTCAGGGAAGTGTAATAGAATTCTTTGTCTTTTTCGTTTTGATAAAAAACAACAACAACAACAACAAAAACAAAAACATGATATGCATAGGGAAAGAGACTCTAGGGGTAGATTTGTAGGTAGAGGTAAGAGTTTAATTCCAACAACATCACTCACCCCACCACGACCTTGTAGTAGCATACCACACACACAAACTTGAATTCCATCCATAGAAGGCAAACACAAAATCCCTAAGGTATTAAGATCCGAGATCCAACCTAGAGATTCACCAACTTCATCAACATAAGCCATAATAGAAGAAGAAGTTCCCATATCTTCAACAACAGGAGTAATTTTCCTATATTCAACTGGAGAACAACTTCTAGCTCAAGAATTGGAAGTTCCTGCTGAAGAAGAGGAAGAAGAAACCTATTTTAACAAACCATTGATAGAAGAACTATAGGAAATTGAAAAACCAATTTTGGAACTGGAACCCTATATTAGTTATGAGGAATCTACAATGGCTGGAGAAGGGGAAGGAGAGGTACATAATTTGAATGGTGAATAACCTAGGATTGGAGGAGGAAGAGGAGGAAATAAGGGAGGTGGAAGAGGTGGAGGAAGAGGAAGAGGGAGAGAAGAAGATATAAATCCAAACCCCTTTGGATTTCCTATCCTTGATGAAGATACAATTGTGACAATGAAAATATCTCACCCTTTGTGCTTCCAAACTTTCATGGAGTAAGGAGTGAATATCCTGAAACATTTCTCTTTGAATTTGAAGTCTTGTGTAGATCATATGACTATCTTCACGTTGCTCAAAAGTTGAAATTATTCTCTGCAACCCTTAATGATGCAATGTTAATAGGTTTATGGGTTTAGGAATAAATTCCATAAGAACACGGGAAAAAATGAAAACTACATTCTTAGAGAAATATAAGGACTATTGTATGCCCCATAATATTAAGGATGAAGTCTTTAAAATGGTACAGAAAGAAGATGAAAATCTTGAAGACCTCATTGAAATATTTGCTTATAATATTAAAAGGGCAAAAAATGAATAATCTAGATGAGGAAACTTTGAAAGCTCTCTTATTGAAATCCATCAGAGATGAATGGATTGATTTTCTCAATCTAATGGGCAAGGGGCACATTTCTCAGTTGTCACTTGGAGAAATTTGTGAGTTATGCATACACATTTCAAGAGGCAAAGCAAAAACTAGGAAAAATCCAAGAGATCCTCTTGTATGAAGGATTAATAAATCTATATATGGGACAGTAAGTAGAGAAAAATTAGGTAATTTTCTTGATAATTTTAAAACATATATTTGAGGGAGTATTAGTGAACAAATTGACAGCCTTAAAATACAAAATAAGCAAAAGGATGAAAATGTCGCATTGTACATTTTTTGCCTTAAGTGCAGAAAGAAACATGCCTTGAGAGAATGTCCTCTTGATTTAAAGAGTGTAAAAACTTGTGTTATATGTGTGGAAAATCATGACACAAAAGAATGTCCCTCAATACCAGGTCTTGAAGTTGTTTATCAAGAAGAAGGAGTACCAAATCAGGTAGACCCTCTTTGTTTTATTGCCAAAAGACCCTGGCAGAATCCACAACCAAATACAACTCAAGGTTTTAACATTCAACCATTCACACAATCATCACAAAGTAATTGGATTACCCAATGACTTAGAAATCTTGACCATAACCTTGGTCACAAGGATGGAAAAATCCTTATGGAAAGTACCCTCAATATCCACAATTTCAACAATCATATCCTACTTTTCCTCCACAATATTATCCTCAGCTAGTTCAACAAACTCAACCCCACAATTTGAATCCACAACTTTCATTACCATTTCTTCAAAGGCTAAACCAATTGCCTTCCAAATCCAAATAATAATAAAAACTCACAACCTGTTTACTATATGGAAGGACAAATTTCCAAACTTACATGATAACTCCAATGGATCTAAACAATGTTAACTTAGATCTGCTAGAATATTAGAGAAAAAGTGCCCATCAGTTGTTATTCACGAAAGCGAAAAAGAAAAGATCTCTTAAGAAGAGAAGTATCTTAATAAAAAAGAAAAAACTCAAAAACAAGTTACTCCATCACATTCAAATAACTCAACTCTTATTATTCAACAACCTTCAATATCTGTTTCAAAACCACCTTTTCCTGAGAGATTAACAACTGATGAAGGGGTAGAAAAACAAATTTTATTGCTTGATTATGACATGTTAGACGAATTGAAGAATGTTTGCATAAAAATCCCTTTGCTACAAGCCATTAAGGAAATAAAATTTTTGCAAAAACAATTAGGGAATTTAGCATAAAAATACAGGAATAAAAAGAAAAGAAGTAAAAAGAATCCAACTAGTTGGGAAAATTGCAGATATCATGATGGGTAAGACAACAATTCATAAATATCTTAATCCAGGAAGTCCCATTGTTAAAACACACATCCATGGTGTAGAGATCCCAAATACATTGATTGATCTAGGAGCAACTATAAGCATCATGAGTAAACAAACTATGAATCAATTAAAACTTTCTAACCTTCAATATACACCTACACTGTTACAATTGGAAAATAGATCTGTAATCAAACCTGATGGTACATTAGAATATATATATATATATATATATATATTATATATATATATATATATATATATATATATTCTTGGGAATACCCTGTCTATTTTATGATTTTAACACCCAAGAATGACTTAGGAGGACATCCATTGATTCTAGGAAGACCATGGCTAGCTACAACTGATGCTTTTATAAGTTGTAGATTTGGTGATATGTTTATTTCTGATGGGAGCTCAACAAAGAAATTCACACTGTATCCACCTGAAAAAACAACAATAGAAGTTGAAAATGAAGAATGGATAGATAATGATATTGATATAACCAATCTTTACTACTTCACAAATAGATGAAGAAGATCAAATTTTGAATTTAATGGAAAATAATGAATCTTCATCATATTGTGAATCTAGTCAGAGTTTTCAAGAACAATGCAATATTGAATATTTATCATCTCGTCAACTATCCTTGCATTCTATTGAAAAAATTTGGAAATTCTACAATTGAAATATTTCAAGGAAAAACTTTGAATATCAATAATAATTTGGATGAATTTCAAAAGAAAGAATTAATAAAGATGTTACAAGAACATCCCTCTGATTATGCATGGGAATATACTGGCATGAAGGGAATTGATCCCGATAGTTGTATACATCATATCTACATTGAAAAAAATTCCAAACCAAGACGTCAACCTCAAAGAAGAATGAATCCAAATCTAAGGGAAATTGTTAAGGAAGAACTACAAAAATTGTTGAATGTAAATTTCATCTATCCAATATCAGACAGTTAGTGGGTTTCACCCTTAGTAATTTTTCCTATAAAGAATGGAAAGTTGAGAGTATGTATTAACTATAGGGAATTGAATAAAGCCACTTTAAAAGATCACTTTCCCCTTCATTTCATAGATAAGGTTTTAGATACATTGGCAGGAAATAAATATTTTTCATTTTTAGATGGTTTTGGTGGGTATAATAAAATCCAAGTAGCCCTAGAAGACCAAGATAAAACTACCTTTACCTGCCCATGGGGAACTTATGCTTACCGAGTACTTCCTTTTGGATTATGTAATGCACTTGTAACATTCCAAAGAGCGGTATTAGGCATTTTTTCTTATCTAATTCATGATTGTGTGGAAGTGTATATGGACAATTTTACAATTTATGGAAATTCTTTTGAAGAAGCTCTTAAAAATTTGGAAAAAGTTCTCAATAGATGTAAAGAGGAAAATCTCTCATTAAGTTATGAAAATGTTTTATGATGTTTACTGAGGGAACTGTTTTAGGACACCATATTTTAGGAAATGGAATTAGAGTGGACACATCTAAAGTAGAAGTTTTTTCTAAATTATCAATTCCAACTTGTCAACGAGATGTTAGAAGTTTTCTTGGTTTCACTAATTACTATAGAAGATTCATAGAACAAAAATTGTATCCCCACTTTTCCAACTACTCACAAAAGACTATGAATTCAATTGGAATTCTGATTTCCAAAAGGCCTTTGAAACATTAAAAGATAAAATCTCTGAAGCACCCATTCTTAGAGGACCAAAATGGAAACTACCTTTTCAAATTTCAATTGATGCTTCAGACATAACTTTAAGAGTTGTACTAGGACAAAAGGATTTTACTCCTTATGCCATTTATTACACCAGTAAAAATTTGACTCCTATAGAGTTAAATTACATTGTAATAGAAAATGAGTTTTCAACTGTTGTCCATGCCATCAGTAAATTCAGACATTACATTACTGGCTACGAAACTTTTGTACATACAGATCATTCTGCAATTAGGTACTTAATGAATAAACTTGTCACTAATGGAAGAATTACAAGATGGTTGTTGTTGTTGTTGCAAGAGTTTAACATTACTATTTTGGATCGACCTCGGAAACAAAATACAGTTGTTGACTTTTTGTCTAGGATTCAAAATGATAATAATGATGTACCTGTAGAAGACAATTTCCTTGATGAATACATTTTTGCAGTATCTACTAAATCACCTTGGTTTGTAGTTATTGCTAATTATTTGGCTACATGGAAGTTACCATCATATTTATCTCCTTGAGAAAAAAGGAAGGTAATTCAAATTAGTGCATCTTATTCATGGATAAATGAAGAATTGTATAAAACAGGGCCATATTTGATCATTCGAAGTTGTGTTAAAGAAGATGAAGTATGAGAGATATTGAAAGCTTTCATGATGAGCCATGTGGAGGACACTTCGCTGACAAAAGAACTTCCTACAAAGTCCTTCTCTTAGGATACTTTTGGCCTGCTCTTTTTAAGGATGCCAAGGAGTATGTCAAGAGATGTGATAGTTGTCAAAGGATGGGGAAACATGTTCCCTCTGATGAAATGCCTCTACAACCTCAGGTACTTATTTAACCTTTTGAAAAATGGGCTCTAGATTTTGTTGGTCCAATCAATCCACCATTGAGACAGAAAAGGTACATTCTTATTTGCACTGATTGTGTTACAAAATGGGTAGAAGCTAAAGCACTTCCTTTTGCTACTAAAAATGCTGTAGTTTCATTTCTTTTCAAGGATATCTTTATTTGTTTTGGTGTCCCAAGGGAAATTGTAACAGATCGAGGTACTCGATTCACATCCAATTTTATACAAAAGATAATGGAGGAGTATAAAATCAAACATCATAATTCCACTCGATACCATCCACAAGCAAATGGACAAGTAGAGTCCACCAATAAAGTAATTGAAGCAATTATCACCAAAACTGTGCATTTGCATAGAAGAGATTGGGCAGAAAAGATTCCAGAAGCTTTATGGGAATACCGTACCACATGGAGGAACACTATAGGGCATACTCCCTATGAACTTGTTTATGGGAAGCAAGTCCTTTTTCATATTGAGTTTAAAGTAAAACTTTCAAGACAACAGTTATATTGGGTCTTGATCTTTTAGAGGCACAAAAACAAAGAATGGAGCAGCTAAATGAACTTGATGAGATAACACAAGAAGCAATCCAAAGAACCAATCTATTTCAACAATAGCGATCCAGATGGCATGAAAAACATATCAAAGAAAGAACAGTTGTTATTCTTGTGTATTGTTTCTAGAACATTGCTCATGTATGTGATTCGACTTCCGTCTATAATCGAATGTACATACATTATGTAGATGTTTCCGCTTTTACAAAAGAGTGATTTTTTTGTCTTTTCTAATCTTAACTGATTTCCAAAGCAAAACGAAATTAGTTTGGGAAACTCTGGCTTTTTGCTGCCTTTGTGACCAAAAAGGCTGGGTTTGACCAGCATTGACCATGTATCCAGGAGCTTTAGATTTGCTGTTGAATAGATCTTTCACCATGTATGTATATTCCAGATCACGTTCCTATCCTTTGTTTTGATTTTCCTGCCATGCCACGTGTCACATCATAAACCATTTACAGGGAGTCATGACATCCTGTAATTTTTGTTGAAAATTTCTAATTTTTAACATAAAAATTCACAAATTAAATTTAATGTAAATTAACAACTATAATGCTTTGATTAATCAATTTTGATGGACTATGAGGGGTTTATGGGAGAAAAAGATAGACAAATGATGGTTTTCTAGAAGAAAAGGATGGCAATGAAATGGTACCAACAATACCACTGGTTAAAAAACCATCATTGCCGAAAGTGAGATGAAAATATCTTATCATATCAAATAAAAAGTTGTAAACCACCCATTCATCCCTCATCATTACACAACGCTCGTCTAAAATTCCAAATTCATTGTGGAAATAACCCAACTCACATTCATTCATACCCTAACTGTCACTTCACTTGCTTTTCCTCTCGCTCTCATTCATAGTCTCACAAAAGCCATTATCTCTAAACCCTGACTCATATCTTGTCAAGAAGCGAATTCTGAGGTAAAACTTCTCAATCATGGGCGTCATAGTAAGAATGGAACCAAGTGGAAGAAAATTCATGGAAGGATATCAACAGGTGAAGGAAATGTTGTAGAAAGCACAATGGCTAGAGTTCGTGGAAAAGTTTGATGGTTTTAACAGGTAACCAAATCATTTGCCATAGATTTTGATGGCGTAGAGGTTGAAATTGGAGACATCAAGTTTGTAAGGACTCTGGACACCACATATCTCCACAATGGTATGATATTGTCCACTTTGGGCCTAAGCCCTCATGGATTTGCTTTTGGACTTACCCCAAAAGGCCTCATACCAATGGAGATATTTGTCCATCCTTATATACCCATGATCCTCCCCACTTCTAGTCAATGTGGGACTTTGGTCGTATACCCAACAATCCTCCCCTCGAACAAAGGACCATCGAGCCTCCCCTCAAACGAATATCCATCCGTCCACTCTCTACCAACCAGGATTCTCTGCTCCAATGCGTTGGAAGCACACGCCTTACATGGAACACCACCTGCCTCGAGAGCTTGCTCTATCCCAGGTCAACTCCTCTTCACCGTGTTGGGACAAGGACACATCCATGAAGAATCCGGAGCACACCGCCTGTCTAACCGAGCTCATCCACGGATCCCATCGTGATATTACCGGGGCCCACCACCTTCGTTCGGCATTCCGAGGATTCATCCACTTGGCTAACTTCGGGGCTGGCTCTTATACCACTTGTAGGGACTCTGGACACCACATATCTCCACAATGGTATGATATTGTCCACTTTGGGCCTAAGCCCTCATGGATTTGTTTTTGGGCTTACCCCAAAAGGCCTCATACCAATGGAGATATTTGTCCATTCTTATATACCCATGATCCTCCCCACTTCTAGTCAATGTGGGACTTTGGTCGTATACCCAAGAAAGTTTGCAATGACAAAATCTCTTATTGCAGAAGCTACCAGACTGTCAAGAGTCAAAGAAAAATGGTTTGAGAATAGGGGCATTGAAGAAGAAGAATGGAATACTTTCTTGAAAAACCCAGGTATGGATATCACTATTTCTAAGAAAGGAATTCCTAGTACAACAATTAAGGGTAAATGGAGAAATTCGTTGCTACTAATTCAGAAATTTGTCACCTGTGAAGGAAGATTTGGTTGCATGTTCTTTTACCATATTCGTTTGATGATGCATTTTCTCGAAGAGAATGAAATCAATCTTCCCTATTTTGTGTTAAATAGCTTAAGGAAAATGTATAGGAATGTTTAGAAAAGAATCCAATTAATAGAAAACACCATGTATCACCATGGCCTTATAAAAATACTCATTGAGTTTCATCTTGAAAGACTAGGAGATAATTGGGATACCTTCCTAGTTAGAAACCATTTTAAGGAGAAGAGTCACCTAGCAACAACAAAGAAAAAAGAGGAAGGAAGAGAATATATGAAAATCCTATTGAAAACTTACCTCAACAAAAACAACTACAAGAACAATCAGAAGATGGGACTCCTATTGCAGAAATTTTAGGAAGCGTTAAAAGGATCCGTTAGAAGAAAGAAATCCAACAAAAAGGAATAAAGCACATCCAATAAAATAGAGGAAGCTAAAACGGAGAACAAAAGAGTTAAAACTAAAAACCCTCTCCCTTCAAATGTAAGAAGAAGTGCTAGGCTTAATAAAAAACCATCTCAACGCTCTATAGAGGTTGTTAATGTGGAGGAAAAAGAAGAACTGAAGGTTCCATCACCTACTGTCATCTCACTTGTTCATAGCCCAAGTCGAAAAACACCAGAAATAGATCCAGTACAACAAGAAATCTATGACTACATTGAATCTCTAGAGAGGAGAGCTGCAAAAAAGGAATCTTGTTTTACAGTCTATGAAAAATAAATCGAGTCTAACAGTCCACAAGAACCTCCACTTGTGAAAACTATGAAGCAAGACGTCTTTGAGTTGGAGACATTGAATAGACATCTGAAGAAAGAAAATGAGACATTAAAGATGCAGAATAAGATACAAAGGACCGAGAATTATTACATTCTTCTACATATGGGCTTATGGTATGAAAAGAATAAGAAATTAAAGAAAAATAATGAATCTCTAAAAAGGAAGGTCATGAGTCTAAAATGCGGGATTTTGATGAAGAAGCCTAGAATGAAAGTTGCAAGAAATAAGATAAAAATGACAAACTTAAATGTTCTAGCCCAAGTTTTAGAGAGGGAGCAGTGACAGAGAAAGACTTTCAATTTTGAATTTTCGCATGAGGACATGCAATGGCTTCCGCGTGGGGGGATGTTGAGCCTCATGATTGCGTCATTTTGACACTCTCCCTTACCTATTTTTCCTTTCCTTGACCATCATCATCAACTCAATAAGCATCAAACTACCAGGTTTTTGACATGGATAGGTATTTAATTGTCTTATCTTTCATATTTAATAATGTTCCTTATTATTGAGTTAATATTTGTATTAGCTACCGAATTCGAACGATTATGCAACTAATCTATGTTTCTATCACTGATTCCAAGGTTTATCAGGATCAGAGGTGCCATCTAAGAGGAGAAAGATATGGACAGGTGGAGATTGATCCCTTTAACAATTTCCTCATATTCATCCAAACTAGATCATCAAAGGATTGTTTGGTTGTGTGGTCAAAGGGTAAAGTCAACTTGGTTGCTGAATAGGCAAGCGAGAGTATGAAATTCCTGCACTTCACGATTTGCTTTACCAAATAGCAAATCGTGAGAAATGATATCTCGATATTTGTTAGAATCTTAATTTAGAACTCTGTTAGCTAAGTTAGGCATAAAAGCCTCAAACAATTATTTACACGGGCTTTTATAAATACCGTGCAATAAAAATGAACAAGATTTTAATTTATATATGCAACAGTATTGTTTCAAACTTTGTTTTACCTGTTAATGAAAAATCAAGCCCTGATGTGTAGCTGACTGTTCAATTAAAGTTCCGTGACCCCCTGTTTGTGGAGGGCCCGTGCAAATAGTGAAGGTTTTTCATTTTTCGTATCTTTTCTTTATCATTTTGCCAGTTTCTCATATGTTCTAGGATCGTTTTTCAGTCTTGATTTCAATTAGATAGCGACAGAAATATTTCACTAATTGTTCCTTTTTCAAGTTGATTTATAATGATGTTAATGGTAGTGTAATCATTTTTCATAGATTTTTTTATAATTTCAGAGTGTTTCATTTCAGAGCTTGAGTGATTTCTTTATAGTTTCATTTTACAGTATTTCATTTCAAAGTATGAGTGATTTCTTTATGGTTTTCATTTCAAAGCATGAGTGATTGATAATAAGTAAATGTGTGGTTTTCATTTTGAATAGAAGTCAATTTCATTTTGTTTTTTATGGAAAGGATTGTTAGAATGTTAGATGAATAATTCTGCTTTTAGAGATTAAATTTGTATTGCAATAGATCAACGAAGTTTTCTTAATGTGATAGTGTGAGTTTTTTTTAAGTTTCATTTTGAAAGTGTGAAGAGCATTTTTTATTTCATTAGAAAGGAGTGAGGAAATTTTAGGAATATTTAATGTGTTAAATCCATTTTCTTTGAAGAGTAAGATAGGAACGAAAAACATTTTTAAAAGTACTTTTAAATAACTCAAACAAGTACAAACATAGTTACCGATCAAACATAAAGTGAAATGGTACCCCTTTTTTTGAGGTAGCAAAAAATACCCGATTTTGAAAAGTGGTGATGCTAGAATACACTTTTTTTTAAGCATATTTTTGGCACTTTAAATTTTCTTATGTATCAAGTATGAACATTTTTTTATCGATGTTAGTGGTTTTCATGTTGATTTTGGAAAGTGTTGATGCAACATCAACACATTTTTTTAAATGTTAATGATTTTCATGCTGATTTTGAAAAGTGTTGATGCAACATCAACACATTTTTTTAGAAGGTTTTTTTTTACACTTTAAATTTTTTATGTATCAAGTGTGAACATTTTTTTTTGTTAATGATTTTCATCTTGATTTTGAAAAGTGTTGATGAGCATCAATGCTTTTTGTTGAAAGAGCTTAGTTTTTACACTTTAAATTTTCTAATGAATTAAGTGTAGATAATTTTTTTTTTTTTAATGTTGGTGATTTTCATGTTAGTAATAAAACATAAAAAAATAATAATAATAAAAAC
>APFE030779324.1:36025-57121 GCA_000404065.3 Pinus taeda | reverse complement strand
TTTTCTTCCCAAATTTTCCCTAGTCATTGCTAAGCAGTACCTCTTTATTTTTTTCAAGCTTGAGGAGGATAACATATGCTTGTTCTATAATTTTCCCTTCGGGCGAACCTGTCGCTATGTTTTAATGAGCCTAGCGACAGTAAAACTCGTTCTCGTCCATTTAGACAAGTTTGTTGCTATTAGTTTTTAACGAGTTTAACGACAAAGATAACTCAGTCCTTTTCAATTTTAAAGAGTCTGAAAGGGACGGAAAGGAAAATCCAATGATTCTTTTTCATCATATAATCCCTTAAGTCTGAAAAAGCATAAAATAATATGAAAGGGATGAATTTTTGATAGTTTTAACGAGCCGAACAAGACAAGCGCTCAATGTTTTTGTGTAATAATCCCTCAAGTCCAAAAAGATTAAAATCTAGAGGAGGGATAGCAATTCTGATGACCTTAACGAGCCGGAGAGGCTAATTGCTCGGCAATCTTTTCATATTTTACGAGTCAGTTGAAAATAGCTTAAAGGAGACTCATTTTCGAGGAACAAGTAATGATTCCGTGTAGCAGCTGATTGCAGGCAAGGTTTGGAATTTTCTAATCATGGCAGTGTCACAAGGACGGCTAATAGAATCACTCTTTGCAGATGTTCCTAAAAAGGGTAAACAATCAAATGGAGGCGAATGATCGGCTAAAAAACTGAGTGGAGGTGGTGATGAGAACACGACCAAGGCTCAAAAGCTGATGATAATGTATTCACAATGGTTATTTACTGGAAAATTGGTTCATTTTTTAATGAGCTTAAACTCTGGGGGAAAAATTTGCTCATTGCTTATGTTTATTTTTTAACGAGCTTGAATTCCATGTTAAAACTACTTGTGTCAGTAATATAATAAGGATATCTCATCTAAGATGTCATTTTTTATGGAGCTTGCACCTTTTAAAGCTTTGCCTCAGATCCTTTCTTTATGCAAGCTAGGAAACGACCAACCTTACAAGTTTAAAGGGTTAGAGGACCTAAAAATTTAAAAAATAAATGGTCAGTCTTTGCTTGCATGCAAAGAGGCTTGCATGCAAAGAGGCTTGCATGCCCCCAGGTATAGCGAAAAAATCCCAGGCTACCATATGAAAGCTCTCCATCTGCATCGCAGACAAAATGCTTCCTTGGCAATGTCTACTGAAATAGACAAAGGTGAGTGGCACAGTCACCTCCACTCACACAACTTTGACGAGGGAATCTTCTTCCAGTCTAATCCCATTTTCCTAAACGTATGGGTGTGTCAGACTAGTCATATATCCTCCGCAGAAACCTACTCTATACCCAAGTCTTTCCTGCTGAAACAAACCAGGGCGCATGCCCCCTGGGTTTCAGTCATATCCTCCTGAATGACTCGCGCTCATCAGGTGGATGGAATGGAGATAGATGAGACATTCCTTGTGTGAAAAGACCATTTAGGGATGGCATTTGACTATTTTCTATGTGTCAACTGGGGAATGATAGTTGGTCTACGAGCTTGACCATTCTGCCTTCATGTGGAAAACACATTACTCTAAAGAGTGAGGAGACGATGGCTCCCAGGCAATAAATATAGTCATGCCCAAGGAGTAGATTATAATCCAGGGGTCCTTGGACTACCATCACATTCATGTGAATAATTTTCCTTCTCAAATTAATTACTAATGGGCACATTGGGAAGGATCCCTAACGGTTGACTGGTTCCTTTGTCAAAGCCTATCATATTTATGATTTTAGGCAAAAGCGATGGCAAACCAAGCGCTTTCCAAGCAGTCGAGGAAAGGATACTCACAGAAGCCCCTTCATCTATGATGGTACTAGCCATGACCATTCTATAAGCTTGTACAATGATTCGGAGTGGTACACTAGCTGGCAAATGGGGTCTGCCTAGTAGATTCCAATCAAAGGAAATGACTAGGTTGCTTGGAGGTGGGACCGAATAGACGGCTGGATATGACTCTGATGAAATTCCTTCCTGCGGTAAAGGAATGGGTAGACTGCCCCCAATATATACTCGATGGTACATGGGAGCACAAGTCCATACTGGCACTTGTCATCTCAGAGTGGAGGAATCACCCAACCAACAATGAAAACAACAGTTACCAGGTTTTACGACACTGGAATACGTCTCTAGCTTATACTTCTAGATGTTGTGCGTTAGGTTCCAAAGCATTTTTAGATTCATTAAATTTATTTTATAGTTGATCTTGTTTAAAAATTTTCCTTTCAGGTTCACCGCGTGATGTGTATACAATTCCTAAAATGCAGTCTAAGATGATAAACAACTGTTAATATCTTTTGGCAATGAAATCCTAGCTACTAAGGAAAGAAAATTAGAGTCTTTCCAACAAAGAGCATAGAGCACACACTAAATGCACTGTCCTAAATCAAACCAAGCAGTCTAAATGAAAATGCACATGCATGTATTTTTTTCAGCCTTCTTAATGTATGAATGACGATAAGAAAGCTAAGTGAAAATCTAAATTATTTTCCAAGCGACAATACTTAATAAATTTATTTTCAAAATGAAGTGAAGATAAGGGCGACACTTTGCGATTTCGAAATGAAAACTATTTTTCGACACTCTAAAAACTACTAATTCAAATCATATACAAGAATAACAGTACAATCGACTATCAAGAACGATGGTATTCTCTTCTATGACTGAAAACGACAGTTATGTCACTTTCAGATTAAGAAATGATAGTTCGTCTATGCTACTTCTTTGCAAAAGAGAACTGAAAATGGAGCACAATAAATAAAAAAACACGTACAGTTCTTTGCACAATAGAGGTGGAATGATGGAAGATAAGGGGGTTTTCACAGAGATATACTGACCACAGACAACAAAAATCCTGAATAGAATTGAAAAGAGTGAAAAAAACCAAAGTCTGAAGGTAAAATTAACCTTCCCTGACCATTGCACATGTCACATTGGGAATCCAGTATGTAGTGCACCTATTGCACACGAGAAGTGCGATGCATACAGACTGCCTTGAAGGGAGGGTGCGATGGAACCAGTGTGAGACTTTTAACTAGTCTTTGCTCACAATTTACAGTTCAGTTCATGGATTTAGGCCGAGTAAGTGATGTTCAGTAAATGTAAATCACAGGGGTTGATCTAAGGAGGTTACTAGAGCCACCACTTAGGGAAATTAGAATGTTTGCAACTCGATTGTTCAATTTATAAACAAAACCTGGAGATAGACTGAAGCAACATTGATCTACTTTACATTTGCTTAAAAAATGCAGTTCGAAGGCTAGCTGGCTTGACTTCAGGCTCCGTCTGTAAGTTTATAAAACAAACAAAGATATGCTAACAAACAATCTATTCGCTCCCCAACGGAGTCTCCATTTTGTTACCGAGAATAGTGTCCACTCAGAGCTGCTATTCCCACTAAGACTGGTAGCTATCTTAGAAACAAACAAGTAAAGACTACTTTCATTTTCCTTTATCAAAATAGATAAGAGTGG
The DNA here is from genome assembly GCA_000404065.3 of Pinus taeda. NCBI lineage: Eukaryota > Viridiplantae > Streptophyta > Pinopsida > Pinales > Pinaceae > Pinus > Pinus taeda. The sequence continues at coordinate 53,646 of APFE030779324.1, read as the reverse complement.
AACAAAGGACACCAACCTTAGTCTTGCACTTGGCTGTTTACTTGATTCCTCTCCTTCCTGATAGATCTTTGCCGCTTCTTCTTCGTCTGCCCAACTTCAAAGAGCACATATGGAATCAAAGTAGCATACTACCATCGAAGAACATAGATCTATATTCATAAATAACACAAGACTAGATATGTATTAGCCATACAAATGCATATACATTCAAACATAGAAGAATATGGAGGAAAACTTGAATAGCTTTATTAATATCAAGAATAGCAAGAGGATTACAACCAATAGTTCTGACCCAACATCATCCTCCAACAAGAAATCCCTTCTTCACCTAAAGTAAAGCTTAGATCACCCAACACCATGAAGTTTCACCAGAAAACCAACAACACTTCTCTACAAGATAAAGATTCCAGCCTCCAACCTCCAGATCTCTGGGATGAGAGATCCATATATAGATTTTTGCAAAGGTGTGAGTCAGCTCTAGGTTTTGATTAGTGTCCTCTCTCTGATAGTTCTTGGTTCCACTTGAAGATTTCACTAATCTCTTACTCATCCTTGAGCAAATTCTCAGAGGCAAGTGTCATATGAGAAGTTTCTAAAAGATTCCTTAATCATCCACTTAGCAATCTGTCTCCGCCACTTGTCTATTCTCATCCATCACATCCTGTAGAAGGACTTTTCAGTATGCATCACACCTCCCATGTGTATTAGGTGAGATGCATTGCACCCTCTGCACTGGGCATTCAGTATGGTCAAGTTTTGACCACTTCTGAGCAGTTTTCTATGGAGAACTTCTGGGAGATGATGTAATCAGATGACCTTGTTCCTTTAGGTAGTGAAGCAACACTTTTAGGGACTTAGGAGCCCTCAATTTATGGACATTTATGATTGGGGTTGCAGTGCCCAAAAATGTCTATAACAGGCCATAGAGCAACACTACATGCACAACTCCTCCCCAAACCGACATAGAGGCCGAGAAGTAGCACAACACATCAATAGCCCAACACATCTCATCGAACAAACATCATGAAGCATCTCTGGCACGAGAGAGCTCCCAGACAGTAGAACAAGCTACCCAAAATATCTGAAAATGGTTACTCTTCTGTCAAAAGTAGAAAACTATGAGCCCATGCTTTCCTAGAGGGCATCAAATCAGTTAACAAGGCAGATCAAACAGATTAAGCCTATGGGCCTCTTAGAACTCAGGCGCATTGTAAACAGGCTATAAATAGCTAAATGTAAGATGTAATAGAGGTTCAACTTCTGGAGATTGTTCCTCCTTTGTTCGTTCAAGCTTCTCATCTTCATTCTAGTAATATAAGCTTCTTTTGCTATTATATGTTCAATTTCCATTCTCTTTTCTATTCTATGCTTGCACTTGAATAGTTTGTTCACGTTTTCTCTTGTTTCTAAGGCCAGATTACTGTCATCTTATCTCTATTTTGATGAATTAGATTTGCAAGATTCTTTACTGCCTATAGCTAACCATTCATATGTGGTCATATATGCATCTGCTGGTACAGTCAATATTCTCTTTTGTTGCCTGTAGTTAGCCATTCATTTATGTTTATGTATGCAATCTGCTGGTACAGTCGGTATTCTCCATCTATCCATTGAATCTATAAATTATTGAGAATTAGTGGTCTAAATCCTTGTATTGGTGAGAGTGTTCATGCCTGTCTTGAGTGAGAATAGAGCTAAAATGGTTATCTAACTTCATCCAAACCATCATCCATTCCAATAGTTTTGAGAACAATATTGAAGATTATATGTTACCAGACATCTCCGTGTTGCAACCTAGGAGAGTTTCCTGGAGTGTTAACAGTGCCCAAAGCCATCATCCCATTTCAGAACCTTACCACCTCTCCTAGTCACGTGCATCTGAAATGATCATGTGTCATGGTAGACTAGGAGGTTTTAGATTTGATGTTGTCTCTTCATGAGTGACTGCAGGTATAGGTACACCAAAAAACATGATAATACAACGAATGAGATGAATGAAGGGAGCACATGCAGAAGGACAGGTTCACCAACAGACGAAAAAATGATGCATGTGAAACAGATGAACGCGATGAACATGCACCTTCATGCAGAGATGAGCCTGTCAAGCCTTTCAACATGCAAGCAAGGAACAACATGCTAAAGCTTCATCAAGCGAACCAAGGAAAATCAAAGACTCCATGCACTTTTCCATGCAAAGGTGGAGCTATGATACACCATGAAGGCATCTATCACCCAACATCACTCTAGCTCGACATGCACTCTAGAAGCAACATGAATGTACCAGCATTATCATGTCAATTCATGTTGATTTATGTCATGATTCATATTTCCCACATCTCCACTATGGGCTTGTTTTCAATCAATGTGATGTAACGTGGAGGTCCAAGAGACTCACTTGTTGAAAAAAGAGTCATGTAAGTCGAAAAGTCATGGAATTCAAATGGTCATGAGGGTAGTTGAACAACCAAAAGGGCCAGTTTCACCCTTGGATATAAATACCCCCCTCATTTGTACATGAAAGGACTTTTCACCTTAGCTCCTCCCACATAGCCAAGAGAGTTTGTAATCTTTTCTTTCAAGAGTAACTAGTGGTTGCAACGCCCCGCACTTAGGGTTAGTGATGTATGGTGTAATGATGTGTCTTGGAACTTTCGCTTAATTCAGAGCCCTACTAACAGGCCAACATGTTTTCGCACATGTTTTATATCTATTGTAAGACTAACCTTTAACACTTGTAATGCATGTTGCTTTAACCTTTGTTCTACATCTGAACTATTTCATTTGTTGTAATGCATAATCTAATAATGGAAATGTGTTATATATGTTGTTAACACTATCTAGCCCATGAAGACTTCTCTCCTGGACATCAGACAGACCTTTCACATGAAGCTCATTGTAACAATTTTTGCACTCATCTGGAATGATCCATTGAGTGTTGTACATGTTATCTTACCTTGTATGTTGTGACTGTCACATCCGTGTGGACTACTGCTCCAAAAGATGTGCATGTCCTGTTGTGTTATCTATTCTTAACAATGTTGGGACTACTCCCAATCGACCTAGAACTCACTCTCACTCTCTCCCTTGAAAGTGAAATAACCATTGACACAAGTGACACTTACACTCACTAGGAACACGAACCTCACTTCTCAAAGACAAAGAAAACCACTCCCTTGTGCTGAAAAGAAAAAGTTGAGGCGGATCTTTAAGATAATCACAACCAGGCCATCATACTGGATGGGACTCCTACGTCAAACAATGTGAGGTCTAGTTGGGGCTTCATACGGAGGAGATCCCCTGAATGTTGGCGGGTCCACAAATTCCCCTCACACTCACTCATCAACAATATTGTCAAGGTTTTAACTCGCACTCCCTCTCACCTACAAGCAACTCTGCAGCTGGTTACCCCTCACCTCCCAGAGTTGAACATGAGATTTCATATCAACACCTTCATTCTATCCATCCCATCACTTGCTAGTTCGTAAAAGTAGTCGAACTGATCATAGGCATACAATATCTTCCACACACATCTAGGAAGCTAAAATCCAATCCCATAGGAGTTGTTGTATCATCAGTGCAAGAAGAAGTCCTTGCCACTCTTGAAGGTCTAGAAGAAGATATTGAAGACAAAGATGAAACAGTAATCTTCCTTGAAGACGAACAAGGCACCCTTGTGATCTTGGTATCAAACTACAGTATAGGATATGGATGACTCAGGGACCATTGGCTCTCCTGGTTGTTTTACATAAGATGCCTAAGTGAGGAGAGAGAATGAACATCAAGTTCAACCCTTATAGCATGGTGAAGGCAGAAGACCACTTAGACAACTTCTACCTACAGTTGTAGACCCTTGAGGTATGTTATGACGATGTAACATGTATATTGTTCCCATGTACCTTGGATGGCCACACAGTTGCTTGGTATCACAACCTTCCACCCAACTCCATATAGAACTGGGGTTCTTTCAAACATATATTCCTTGAAATGTTTTCTAATGACAAGAACCAGCCATGCTGCTCAAAGAATTGGGAAGCCTCGAGATGGAGGGAAAAGAGAAAGTGAAAGACTTCAATCAGAGGTTTATGCATATTTTGAACAAATTTGCAGCAGAAACTAAACCTCATGACTCCATCACTATTGACTATTACACTTTTGCACTGCCAACCATCATTTTGTAGTTTTTCAAGTGAGATGTGAAGCCAACACTTTTATAAAGTTTCGAAGTGGCTATTGTTGTTGAAAAGGACTTGCGTGAAATCAAAGTCATCAAGGATGACGAATCAACAAAAGACTCCAAGGATGTGCAAAGAAAGCCCCAAGCAACAACGGCAAACAATAGAGACAAGGAAGAAACTGATATTGAGTCCGTCACTTTCCTTGTCAAGAACTTGACCACCAAAATGTATGAACTCAAGCAATGGAAAATTGACACATTCGCAAGTATTCATCGGCCCAGATAGAGACAAGAAAACAGTTCATCAACTGGATCATCAAGAAACAATAGGTTCACTTCCAAATTTTCATAGAAGCCCATGTTCCAACTCGACCAGTGCACTTATCCTAACTTTTGTTCCTTCCATGAAGAGTTCCACTTGAACAACCCTTGTTCAAATTGGAAGTGGGTCGTTAGCTATTTCTGCAGTCATACACTCGATGTGGAATGCGATATGTAGGAGTAGCCAGAAGACACTAATGATAATGAAGAGCTTGCATTTAATGAAACACCAAGTTTTGGGCATGTGGTGAATGCAAATCCATGCTGACAATTAATATCAAAGAATAACACTAAGAAGCAGCCCCAAAAGAAAAATGATCGTTACAATCTTAGGAGTAAAAGGGCTCCCTCTACACTTGGGGAAATGTAAGATAAGGTGAGGCAGCTGATAAAGAAGATTGAGCCAGCGACTACCTCAAAGGAACAAACACAAAGAAATTCCGGGAAGACAACAATGGACAAGAGTATAACCATGAGCAGCAATTTGAAGAACTCTCACCTAGATAACACAAACATCCATTCCACATAGGACACCTCAGTGAGTCTACCACCTCTGGACTACAACATAGTTGATGACATGAAGAAAACTCGAGTGAACATTAATTTGTTTGAGTTAGCCAAAGTCCAGAGTCAGCAAGATATACTGCTACGTGCGTTGGGACAGACAAAAATAAACGACATAGCCTCTACCAGCAAGGGAGAAGGCACATCTCTCGAATCACTTTCCATTGTGCTCAATACACTTTAGATGGAAGAAGCAAACTCAAGTTACCCCCATTTTTTTTTTTTATGTTTTCAACTACAATGTTCACAATTTCTTGGTTGATTCTGGCGTGGAAGCCAACATTATTCCACTCTCCATTACCAAGAAGATAAATGCACGATGGAGTGAAACATCCGCGAGAATCATCCAGCTTGATAGAACATCAGTATGAGCCATTGGTGAACTACGAGACGTGATCATCTAACTATCTCATGACATTTGAGTCCACCAATGCATCAACATAGTTGTTGTGGATGTTAGCTTTGGAAGCGTTTGGCCCAAAAATGGACCCAAAGCACTCCCAAAGTCTCCAAAGTTTGCTTAAAATCATGCCAAAGGATCCAAGTATGCCATAAAAGTCTTCAAAATCCTCTTAGGGATCATTCAAAGTCAAACAAGCGAAAGAGGAGAGCCCTTGGAAGGGAAAAAGTGCACTATCGAAAGGCTAAAACACTTCAAAAACCATGAAAATCCATTATCGTAGGCTTAAAACCCAAGAATGCATAGAAACCATTAGATCTGGCTAAACAACAACCTAGATCTAAGCGGAAAATCACAAATCAAAGGCCGCAGGCAATGGCAGTAGACACTAGACACCACCGATTAGAGATCGCCAATGATTGCTATTGGCGGGTCGCATCGATAGAAGTATCGGCACAGGTTGTGTGGAATGAGTGATTGTGATCACTGATTCAACATGGACCATCCATCGTGCATGCAAACCGATGGCCCACATAACATAGGTGGATCACTATTGGCGAAAACCATGGGGTAGGGCCTTGACATATACATGTGGGCGACTGGATAGCCACACTTGACGGCATTATATATAATGTTTTATAATATTTGAAGTCTGCAGATTGGCCATTTTTAATGCATTTTCCATATATTTTGTTATATAATGAAATACATAGGAAACAAGGCAACACCGATTGCAATGAAGCCTGAACTCGAAAGGGTCCGGGAAGGGAAGTACATAAGTTTTGAAGTCCTCCAAGGCCGATTTGTTCATGGTTTTCAGTGTTTGTCACATATTTCCAAATATAAGGAAAATACGTAGGAGCAGGGATTTTGCGATTTGCGATGGCGACAAGGGCAGACCCAATAGAATGAAAAGCCATATCGTAGGACTGTTGCAGTCTGAAAGGCTGAAAGGAACAATGATGGGCAATATTTATTAGTGTTGTATCGTTTTCACTATTTATAACAGAAACAGTCACTAATTGCAGTTTAAAGGGAAAAACAAAGGCCCGAAGACCCATTCCACCATATAACAAAGCCCAGGAGATATTTTGCCGAGAAACAGAAACTAAAAAGTGAAAGAGAAGGGCCAAAACACACGCAGCTCCTCCCCAAACTAACATAGAGGCCGAGAATAGACAGTGCAACATAGCCACAACAACGACTGATCATGAAGCATCAACAGTCCTACCAGCACAACCAAAATATCTGAATGCAATTAATCTGCTGTCAGGAGAATAATCCTCCAAGCCCATGCTTGCCTAGTCAGGGCATCAAATGGTTAAAGAGACAAAGAGTATAGATTAAGACTTTGAGTCTCAGTAGGCTCAGAATCATTGTAAAAGGCCTATAAAAGGCTGAAAGCTAAATGTAATAAGGGTTCAACTTCTGGAGATTATTCCTCCTTTGTTCCTCCAAGCTTCTCATCTTCATTCTAGCAATATAAGTTTCTTTTGCCATTATATGTTCAATGTCCATTCTCTTTGCTGTTATATGCTTGCACTTGAACAATTTTCTCAGGTTTTGTTTCGTGTCTAATGCCAGCTAACTGTCATCTTATCTCTGCTTCGATAAATTAGATTTGCAAGCTTCTTTTACTGCCTGTATCTAGCCATTCGTTATGTGGTCATATATGCATCTTCCAGTACAGTTAGTATTCTATTTTGTTTCCTATAGCTAGCCATTCATTTATGTTTATGTATGCAATCTATTGGTACAGTCAGTATTCTCCATCTTTCCATTGAATCTAAATTATTGATCATAGTGGTATAAAGCCTTGTATTGGTGAAAGTGTTCATGCATGTCTTGAGTAAGAATAGAGATGAATTGGTTATCTAAGTTGATTCAAACCATAATTTATTCCAATATTTCAGAGAAAAATATTGAATATTATATGTCACCAGGCATCTCTGAGCTACAACCTAGGAGAGTTTCTTGGAGTGATAACATAATTGGCATCGTTTCCGGGGAGAGGAAGCTAAATCTCAGCTTCCCTAGGAAATGAAATAGATCCAGCTTTTATGATAGACAATGTCTGGGCACATTTTTGGTTGTAATCATATATCTGGCCACTCCACTAGAGGCTAAACCTCTTGGTGACTCCACTTCATAGTTTTGCTTAGTTTGTGAGGCATACTCGGAGAAATCCTTAGAAGCTACAAGTTGACCCAATACCTGACCCTAAAAATTTCATCAAAGAAAGAAAGGTATTGCAGAAAGGAGCATCAGGTTCAGGTAAACCTAAAAAATCTCCTATATCTCTTCAAGGAAGGCCTGTAAAAGAAAAAATACATGTCGAGAGTATAGCTTCTAATACTAGCAGCGAAGAAAAACTCTTAGAGATTCATAAAGCTCTTTATTCTTTAGGTTTTCCTTTTTTTGTATGCCCAAAGGAAACCTCACCTCCTATCCATCATACTCCTTTAGTCCTGCTAGTCACTCCTCAGCCCTCTATCATTCAGACTGCCAGTACTCTTTTAGCCACCATAGCTATGGCAGGTCCACAAGCACCTACCAAAATGGAAAGAATCATAGCTACTAGGTATGGACCTCTAATACTACCCACTCATTTGAACGCGATGCCTACTAGAGAGTATCAGAAGTATATGCCTAAGTTCACTAGGATTGAAGGTGTTTCAGCTGAGGAACATCTTGAGTCATTCAATAGCTATGTTGATAACTTAGACATTAGTGAAGATGATGTTCGGATGAGAGTCTTTGTCCAAAGCCTAGATGGAGAGGCTAGAGAACGGTTCAGGGAACTAACCCCAGCATATATAGCAGATATTGAGGCCTTACATGATGCATTCCTAAAGCATTGGGGGGATAAGAAGGAACTCCTTTACTACCACACTGAGTTTGGGAACTTACAAAGGGAAAATGGTGAGCTGCTGTATGATTTTAATAAGAGACTTTACCGCATGTACAACAAGATACCTGCTAAAGTGAAACCCACCACTACCTCTGCTAGACTCATCTATGCCAGTGACTTTGATTCTGACTTCAATTTACTGTTGAGGGAGAGGTGATGTGTTTCTTTGGCTGATATGCAAGATGCAGCCTTGGAAGTAGAATCAAACATCATGGTTGCAAAAAAGCTCAAAGGTAATGTTGATAGAAGAAGACAAAGGAGGGAGCCTTAATCATCTTCAGACCCAAGATCGATAAAATAGCTAAGATGATAAAATCATTAGCCTCTGAAGTTTCCAAATTAAAGGTTGAGAAACATTTTTGGAAAGTAAGGGTTCCTAATACCTTTACGCCTCCAAATCCAAATCGATATAGAAGAGCAAATGAGCAGTTGTAGATTTTTCAAAGAAACAAAGATGCTAATGAAGACCAAAGGGTGAAGACCCCTTTTCAAAATGCAGTCATAGAAGAAGATCAGTTTGAGGAAGATGATGAGATCCATTGTATGGAAGACAAAGGTAGCACCACTTTTTTAACCAAAGCTACCTATGAGAAGTCATTATTTAATCACTAGATCAGACAAGAATGGGATGATGAAGTTGTTCTACAAACTGTAGATTAGCACCAATATAATCTGAGGTCTATGATGGATAATGTCAAAGAAACTCATGTTCATAAAGTTGTTGTCCCTTCAGAACAACAAGATAATAAGCAGAAGCAACCAGCAGTTGCTTCTATCATCCTCAAAGCTCCAGCCTAGAGGTAAAAGGCCTTGAGAAGTCCCCTTCTTCTTTCAGTTTTCAATCAAAATTTCAAAAGCCAAGAATACCTATGCCTCTGATTGAACCAGTAAAGAATGAGTCCTTCAAGAAATCTATCATTGAGGCTCCTAAGCCTAATGCCATCCAAGCTTCCTCTGACTATGTAAATATACAAGATGACCAACCAACTATTTTTCTCAACCCAATGATTGGAAATTATGAAGACAACTCCCCATCATTCTATGCTTCTTTTTTTATTCATGACAAAATCCTTCATAATTGCCTTCTGGGCACTGGAGCCAACCATAATCCAATGCCCAAGGCTGTCATGGATAACCTCGGTCTTGAAATTACCAAGCCTTATTAGTTGGCCACTACGCAGCTTAAAAAACCAGTTTGCTAGATCACAGAGGAAGAAGGCCCACATATTTGGGACATGTCTTTTGATGGAGCTTACACTAACGAAGCTACAGGGACAGGTGAAGTCCTTGTGTCCCCCACACAAGAATGCATTGATCCATCTTTTATATTAACTTTTCAGGTCACAAATAACACATCAAAGTATGAAGTAGACCTTATTATTCAGCAAGTGTATAAAACCTCCCAATCAAACATCCAAGGCTGAAAGCATACAGAGAGGAGGTGAAATATAGACCATTTATGCCTGATAATATCAAATGTTGGAAAGATTTTGAAGTAGAGGATCAAAGCAATAGGCTTTTGTAAGTCTTTGATGAATTGGTTGATATCCAAATTGAGCAAGAGAAAGAAACCTTTTATAGAAAGATAAAAAGGGTCAATTTTCAATTTGGTGGCTGGTTTCTCAAAAGGAATGCATTAGAGGAAGGAGGACATGTTTTGGACAGCCCAGTCAATGGGCTATTCTTCGAAATTTATTTTAGTTAAGGCTTTTAAGCCTTGGTATTGTAAATATATTATTTTCAAGCTTTCATTTCATGCTAAATAGACTCCATGCCCAATGCAACACTAGGAGGAATATTTGATCTTGTTTTTTACAGGAAAGACATTGTTTTGTAGTTCTTGAAACCTCACAAGGAGGATTTCATCCCCAGAAGGAGCTAGTGTTAGCTTTGGAGGCATTTGGCCCAAAAATGGACCCAAAGCACTCCAAAAGTCTCCAAATTTTGCTTAAAATCATGCCAAAGGATCAACGTATGCCCCAGAAGTCTTCAAAATCCTCTTAGGGATCAATCAAAGTCAAACAAGCGAGGGAGGAGAGCCCTTGCAAGGGGAAAAGTGCACTATCAGGAGGCTAAAACATTTCAAAAACCATGAAAATCCATTATCGTAGGATTAAAACCAAAGAATGCACAATAGCTATTAGATCTGGCCATTCAATGGCCCAGATCTAAGCGGCAAATCGCAAATCAGAGGTCATAGACAATGGCCATCGATGCTGGACACCGCCAATCAACGATCGTCGATGTTCGCTATTGGTAGGTCATATTGGCGAAAGTATTGGTGGAAGCATCAGTGCAGGTTGTGTGGAATGAGTGATTGCGATCATCGATTCAACATGGACCATCGATTTTATGCACAGATCGACTGCCCACATCGCACTGGCGGATCGCTATCGGCGGAAACCATGGGGCGGGGCCTTGACATATACATGTGGGTAACCCGATAGCCAGACCCGATGACATTATATATAATTTTTTATAATATTTGAAGTCCGTAGGTTAGCCATTTTTAAAATTTTCATATATTCCATTATATAACCAAATACACAGGAAATAGGGCAGTGCCGATTACAATGAAGCCTAGACCAGAAAGGGTCCGGGAAGGTAAATACATAAGTTTGTAAGTATGCCAAGGCTGATTTGTTCATGGTTTTCAGTTTTTTCACGTATTTCCAAATATAAGGAAAATACACAGGAGCAAGCGTTTTGCGATTTGTGATGGCAACAAGGGCGGACCCAATAGAATGCAAAGCCATATTTGAGGACTGTTGAAGTCCGAAATGAGTAGTGATGGGTGGGATTTATTAGTGTTGCAGCGTTTTTGCTATTTATAATAGAAACAGTCACTGTTTGCAGTTTAAAGGGAAAAACAAAGGCTCGAAGACCCATTCCACCATATAACAGAGCCCAGGAGATAGTTTGCCAGGAAACAGAGCCTGGAAAGGGAAAGAGAAAGGCCATAGCATGTGCAACTCCTCCCCAAACTAACATAGAGGCTGAGAATATATATTGCAACACATGCACAGCAAAAACTGATCATGGAGCATCAATAATCTTGCCAGCGCAACCAAAATATCTAAATGTAGTTACTCTGCTGTCAGAAGAATAATCCTCCAAGCCCATGCTTGCCTAGTCAGGGCATCAAATGGTTAAAGGGACAGAGAGGATAGATTAAGACTTTGAGCCTCAGTAGGCTCAAAATCATTGTAATAGGCCTATAAAAGGTTGAAATCTAAATGTAATAAGGGTTCAACTTTTGGATATTATTCCTCCCTTGTTCCTCCAAGCTTTTCATCTTCATTCTAGAAATATAAGCTTATTTTTCCATTATATCTTCAATGTCCATTCACTTTGTTGTTCTATGTTTGCATTTGAACAGCTTATTCAGGTTTTCTTTTGTGTCTAAGGCCAGATAATTGTCATCTTATCTCTACTTTGATAAATTAGATTTGCAAGCTTCTTTTACTGTCTATAGCTAGCCATCATTATGTGGTCATTTATGCATCTACCAGTATAGTCAGTATTCTCTTTTGCTGCATGTATCTAGCCATTCATTTATGTTTATATATGAAATATGTTGGTATAGTCAGTATTCTCCATCTTTCCATTGAATCTATAAATTATTGATCATTAGTGGTCTAAATCCTTGTATTGGTGAGAGTTTTCATGCATGTCTTGAGTGAGAATAGAGCTGAAATGGTTATCTAACTTGATCCAAACCATAATTTATTCCAATAGTTCAGAGAACAATATTGAAGATTATATGTTACTAGGCATATCTGAGCTACAACCTAGGAGAGTTTCTTGGAGTGATAACAATGGACATATCGGAAGCATATGGCGTACTACTCAGCAGAGACTGCTCTAGCAAGCTAGATGGGTATTTTGCTATAGACTGGTCTCACATGTGGCTTATGTATAGGGGAAAATGAAACCAAATCTAGGTGTTATCTCAGAGGTATATGAAACATAATGTCACTCCCCCTAATAGCGAGAACGAACCATTGGCCTTCGTAGAACTCATGTTTGGCAACTGCCTTCTAGAAAAAACATTGGCATGTTATCCTGCATGGCCAACTCTAACCTCATCAGACACGTAGTTGGGACTCCTTCCTTTCCCAACTAATGGTAATGAAACTTGTACAGTTTATTTTTTGGATAGTAGTAGTAGTACCAACAACAACAGAAGCAGTATTACTAGCGTGCCAAACTGTCCATGTACAGACAAGTTGTTGACCACGAGTCATGATAAATCTGAAACACATAATGGCTCAAGGATTGAGTGTATCTCAGTCATCCGAAATAACATACAATGCATGATTTCATGTTGTTTGAAGTTTGAATGCATAGAAAATGATGATGAGTATGAAGCTACCGTACTAAACATACAAAGGACCATCACTACAAACAAACAAAGCATCTTGGGAGCTTATCATGATCTAGAGATGGCCAATATTGGTGCAAACTAAACACCGCAACAATAGCAAATCTTTCGCCACTTGATCAAACAGTACCAGGATGGGTCTGCATGGGTAGATGATGATCTGAGTACACACTACATGCGAGCAATCAAACATGAGATTCTAGGTAAAGGAGGAGACAAGCTATTATAGCAATGATCAAGTAACACATACATGTTGTTTGCACTCCTTTTATAGAGAAAATTGACTAACATGTTAAGTGATTGGACTATTTTCAAAGTTCGTCATCATACTTGGCTTTCTAATTTAAATTCTGCACATAAGAAATCTAGGAAAATCCACTTACACATTGACTTCAGAAAGTTGAACTCTTCCCAAAATGAAAACAACTACCTCGTTCCATCATTCAAGCCATTTTTGTACGTAGTACCTGAAATAGTGGTGTTGCCTTCACTTGAAGGTCTTTTATAATGCTACCATGTTCTAGTAGCGGAACCCGATGGACTTGCACTGGTCCACGAGAAGCTTGGCCCACACACATATCATTTGTAGTCATTGGGTAGCAGGATTGACAACCTTCCTGCCAATAGCCAATATCTCAAACATTATTTTCAGAAAGTTGGGTTGCACCCATGCCTTGTACATAATCATCTTTCTATTATTTGTTTGCATCATGTTTGCTTTGCTTATTAACTTTGTTTTTTCTTTGTTTAATTTTTCTTACTATTTTTTTCACATTCATTATTTTTGTTTGATATATTAGTATTCTTGTTTCTGGAAATAATTGTTGTCGACTACTACGTTCTTGATTTTGAATAGAGTATGTTGCTAAAATTGGAAGAAACTTGTGACACTGTAGCACTTGGACAATCTTGTGTCTTCGTTCTCTTTGCTTGGTTGTAACCTTCAGCTAATGAAGTCTTAATGGAAAATACAAACCGTCAACAAGGAAAGTTTTGGTCCAACCATGAACCTGTGTCCACACTGGGAAGCCCCATGCCTATAGTTAGCGTTCTGCTCTAAGTGTTCAAGGTCATCCAACTAGTAGAAACGGAGAAGGGGAAATCTAAATGAGAAAACCAATGTCAGATGTCTTACATGTTTCTCTGAAGGAACAACCTCCTCTGCTCTAAATAAGTCAGGATCCCTCTTCCACTAGAAAAATAAATAAGTGCCTATGCATAGTCCTCTTGAAAAATACAAAGGCGAAAGAAGAGAAAAGCTTCCTGCGTAGAGAGGTGAAGCATGCAACTCCACTCAGATACTAACCAGGCTCACTAGCAGTGGAAAAATGTGTGTGTTCCTACGTGACTCCATCAGGGTACTGTCTAAGCCGGCTAGCAATGAAGCAACAACAGAGATGAAAACTTATACTCTGAAAATCTTCAACTCGTGAGCTAAACTACCCTTCCCAGATTCAAAACACTGATATCTAAGATGAGCTTTTTATTGTGTGTGATTGTGTTGGCAAAGGGTGAACCACTTATGTCCATGGGGTAAGTGGGTAAAATGAAGTAACCCACACAATGATTCAATACTCCCTAAAAAACCAAGGCCTTGTGCTAGAAATGAACCGAAACAAAGAAGATGGAGTTCTACTAGTGTGTCACCAAGTGTTGTAGCGGCTACAACCACCCTCGAAATTTTTTTCCTGCACCAATTTTGGAGCCTCCCTTGAAGAGTTTTACTTGATGACTGCACACACTCAGGTTCACTCTGTGAGCTTGTGTGAGTCTTTACATCTGCCTTGCTTATTGATTGCATTCAATTTTCTGCATGTTGATGACTAAGTCATGCTTGCGACCATGTTCTGGTTATGCTCAAAGTCCTCCCTTCGTACGTGCTTATTGTGTTCGCTATGAATGCATCTATCACACATGCACACAATGTCACGTTTTCTATTGCACAAGTGTCATCTCACTCAATGAATGCCTAGTCACAATTGTCACACTTGTCACTTGCACTGTCGGCCAATGATGTTGAACATGTGCATCTAGATGGTTTGGTTCGTTTCGTCTTCCAGTCATGTGAGTGTGTGTTTTTATGCTCACCTATGAATCTTTCGATCATTCACACGCTTAGTAATTTTGTTGAAGTTCTAATGACTAGACTCCCCTCTGATAGCCAGACCATCACCCTGCTTTCGACTCAATCGATTGATAGCCAGAACAATATAGAAGCACCAAGCTAGTATTTTAAAGTTACATTGCCTTCAAGCATTTCTATCAACACTCTTGTTGGCAACCCGGATAGTCGGACCCGACAGTCACCCCGAGAATGACTACCCTAAAAAATTATGTAGAGGCCATTGACCTTACTCTCTCAGCTGACTAAGGAAATTGTGAAGTGAAGTCGACAGACACCAAGTTCCCTTCCCTTCCTCCCTTAGAAAATTGCGTAGTTTTCCTAGTCAGTCATCTTAACAGCTGACCAACTATTCATCTCAGAAATTTCGCAGTGTTCATGAGCATGCTTTCCACTGACCATTAGTCAACTCATCGTATAAATTGCACAGAGATGATCAGCAGGATCGCCTCCCAGCCTTAGTGCATTTTCCCTTACCAATAGCTCGTAATTGCAGTTCCCTCTAGGAATTGTGCAGTTTTGGATGCAAGTGACCCCAGCAGCCAGCTTCCAGTTCCCTTTGGGATTTGCACAGTTTTGGCTGCCAGTCTCCCAGCCAGTTCCCCCAAAAAATGGTGCAACCCCTGCTTGTTTACCCTTCATACAGCCCGACCCAATCCTTTGGAAAATTTTGGAAATCTGGCTACCCACCCCCCATTCTCCGTTCCTTCTGAAAAATGTGTAGAGCATACCTGCCTTACCTTCCTACAGCCCAGACTATCCCTCCAAAAATTTGCGCAATTTTGTCTCCCAGCTGAGCCATACCTCACAGACAGTCACTGTTTCCTCAGATTGCCCATCTTCATCACTTAGTGACTCTTTTGTAGTTTTTATCAACAGTGCCCAGAGCCATCAGCTTGTTTCACAACTTTGCTGCCTCTCCTAGTCACCTACATCCGAATGATCATTTGTCATGGTATACTAGGAGGTTTTGGATTTGATGTCATCTCGTCATGGGTGATTGGAGGTACAGGTACACCAACAAACATGGCAAGACGATGAATGAGATGAATGAAGGGAGCATATGTAGAAGGACAGGTTCACCAACGGATGAACAAATGATGCATACGAAATAGACAAACACGACGAACATGCACCTTTGTGAACAGATGAGCCTATCAAGCCTTCCAACATGCAAGCAAGGAACAACATGTTAAAGCCTCATCAAGCAAACCAAGGACTATCGAAGACTCCGCACACTTTTCCATGCAAAGGTGAAGCTATGATACACCATGAAGACATCCATCACCTAGCAACATTGTAGCTCGACATGCACTCCAGCAGCAGCACGAATGTACCAGCATTGTCATGTCAAGTCATGTCTAGTCACGTCATGAGTCATGTCCCCCACATATCCACTATGGGCTTGTTGTCAATCAATGTGATGTAATGTGGAAGTCCAAGAGACCCACTTGTTGAACAAAGAGTCATGTAAGTCAAAAAGTCAAGGAAGTCAAATGGTCATGAGGGTAGTCAAACAACCATAAGGGTACATGAAAGGAATTTTCACATCAGCTCCTCCTAGATAGCCAAGAGAGTCTATAATATTTTCTTTGAGGAATAATTAGTGACTCTAACACCCCACACTTAGGGTTCGTGATGTATGGTGTAACGATCTATCTTGGAACTTTCGCTTATTTCAGAAGCCTCCTAATAGGCCAACACGTTTTCACACATGTATTATATCTGTTGTAATACTGATATTTAAAACTTGTAATGCATGTTGTTTTAACATGTGTTCTAGATTTGAACTGTTTCATTTGTTGTAATGCATAATCTATTAATGGAAATGTGCTATATATGTTGTTGATGATGTCTAGTCTCTGAAGACTGCACTTTCATATATCAGATAGAACTTTCCCATGAAGCTTTCTGTTTCAACCATTGCACTCATTCAGAATGATCCGTTGAGTGTTGTACGTGTTATCTTACCTTATATGTTGTGACTTCCGTCTCCGTGTGGACTACTCCTCCAGAAGCTATGCATGTCCTATTGTGTTGTGTTTCCTAGTAGTGTTGGGACTACTGCCAATCAACCTGAAACTCACTCTAACCCTCTCCCTCAATAGTGAAGGAACCATTGACACAAGTGACACTTACACTCACTAGGCATGTGTACCTCACTTGTTGAAGACAAAGCAAACCACTCTCCTGTGCTAACAAGAAAACATTGAGGGAGATCTTTAGGATAATGGAAACTGGGCCATTGTACCGAATGGGACTCCTACACCAAATAGTGTGAGGTCTAGTTGGGACTTTATACCGCGGAGATTCCCTAAATGTTGGAGGGTCCAGCACCATCAACTTTTTTGGCACTAGAAGGAGGGAAACCGATTATACATGGCTGAAATTCCCCTCACACTCACTCTTTAACGATCTGGTAAAGGCAGTAACTTGCACTCCCTCTTGTAGGTTTTAACCCCGTATAGAAATTACCTGCATACGAATTCTAAATCACAAGAAAATAAAAATGCGAGAGCATAACCCATAAAATACATATACACAGAGATTTCCCACTGGATCTCAAGACCGAGACTACCAGCTTGATTTTTCATTATATTCCTTTCAATGTTACAATACATATTTATACATGCCGAAGCATCCAATACCATGGACCGAAAACCATCGCGTCCAAAACTGTGGATCGAAAAACCATAGGTAGGTTCGCCCAACCTAATATAGGGTCCAAAAAAAAAATATCTCGGG
>APFE030779324.1:23390-34949 GCA_000404065.3 Pinus taeda | reverse complement strand
GGGCTACCCGCCCCCCTCTAACCCCCCGGTTCACTACGTAGGTTAGTCGTGGAAAGAATATAACACAACCCAACACCTCTCACCTACACGTAACTCTGCAGTTGGTTACTCCTCACCTTCCATAATTGAACATGAGATTTCATATCAACACCTTTGCTCTGTCCATCCCATCACTCGCCAGTTCAAAAAAGTAGTCGGACCATTGGCTCTCCCGACTGTTCTACGCAAGATGTCGAAGCGAGCGGAGAGAATTCACATCATGTTCAACCCTGATAGTACAGTGAAGGTAGAAGACCACTTAGACAACTTCTACCTACAATTGTAGACTCTTGAGGTACATTATGATGATGTAGCATGTAGATTGTTCCAATGTACCTTGGATAGCTGTGCAACTGCTTAGTATCACATCCTTCCAACCAACTCCATATCGAACTGGGGTTCTTCCAAACATATGTTCCTTGAAAATTTTGCTGATGACAAGCCCCAAGCCATGCTACTAAAATAATTGGAATCCTCAAGATGGAGGGAATAGAGAAAGTGAAAGACTTCAATCAGAGGTTTATGCATATTTTGAACAAATTTGCAGCAAACACTAAACCTTATGACTCTATCACTGTTGACTATTACACTTCTGAACTGCCAACCACCATTGTGCAATTTGTCAACTGAGTTGTGAAGCCAACACTTTTAGAAATTTTCCAAGAGGCTATTGCTATTGAAAAGGACTTGCGAACAATTAGATTCATCATGGACAATGAATCAACAAAAGACTCCAAAGGTGCGAGGAGAAAGGCCCAAGCAATGACGAGAAAGGGTAGAGACAAGGAAGCAACTGATATTGATACCCTCACTCGCCTTGTCAAGAAATTGACCACAGAAATGTATGAACTAAAGAAATAGAAAATGGACATGTTCACAAGCTGTCATCTGCCCAGACAGAGAGAGGAAAATAGATCATCAACTGGCTCATCAAGCAACAACCGGTTCACCTCCAAATTTGCGTAGAAGTCTATGTTCCAACTCATTTAGGGCACTGATCCTAATTTCTATTCCTTCCATGAAGAGTTTCACCCCAATAACTCTTGTTTAGATTGGAAGTCGGTCGTTAGCTCTTTCTGTAGTCATACACTTGATGTGGAAGGCAATATGCAGGAGCATCTAGAAGACACTGATGATAACTTAGAGGTTGTACGTTATGAAACACCAAGTTCTGGGAATGTGGTGAATTCATATCAATGCTCCCAAGTAATCTTGAATATGAACAACAAGAAGTAGCCCCAAAAAAAAATGATCGTTACAATATTAGGAGTAAAGGGGCTCCCCCTACACTTAGGGAAATGCAAGAGAAGGTGACGCAGTTGATAAAGAAGGCCGATCCACCACCTACCTCAAAGAAACAAACACAAAGCAAGTCCAGGAAGACAATGGTGGACAAGAGTACAACCATGGGCAGCAAGTTTCAGAACACTCCGCTGGACAACACAAACATTTGTTCCACCCTGGACACCTTGGTGAGTCTACCACCTCTGGACTACAACATAGTTGATGACATAAAGAAAACTCTAGTGAACATCAGTTTGTTTGAGTTAGCCAAAATTTAGAGTTAGCAAGATATCATGTTACGTGCATTGGGACAGACAACAACAGACAACACAACCTCTACTAGCAAGGGAACAAGCACACCTCTCGGATCACTTTCCACTATACTGAATACACTTGAAATGAAAGAAGAAAAATCAAGTTTTCCCCCATTCCTGCTTTCTTTTGAATTTTTCAACTACAATGTTCACAACTACTTGGTTGATTCTAGCACGGCAACCAACATTATGGCACTCTCCATTTCCAAGAATATCAATGCATGATGGAGTGAAACATCCATGAGAATCATCCAACTTGATAGAACATAAGTACAAGCCATTAGTGAACTACGATATGTGATCATCTCACTATCTTATGATAGTCGAGTCCATCAATGCATCAACATAGTTGTTGTGGACATATTGGAATCATATGGCCTGCTACTCAACAAAGACTGCCTTAGCAAGCTAGATGGGTATTTTTCTATAGACTAGTCTCACATGTGGCTTCCATACAGGGGAAAATGCAACCAAATCAAGGTGTTATCTGAGAGGTATATGAAACATAATGTCACTCCCCTTAATGGCAAGAATGAACCATTGGCCTTCGCAGAACTCATGTTTGGAAACTGCCTCCTCGAAACAACATTGGAGTGTTATCCTGTATGGCCAGCTCCAACCTCATCAGACATGCAGTTGGGACTCCTTCCTTGCCCAACTGATGGTAATGAAACTTGTACAATTTATTTTCCAATAGTAGCATTAGTAGCAGCTACAACCAAAGCAGTAGTACTAGCATGCCAAACGCTCCATGTACAGATGAGTTATGGGCCATGATTCTTGACGAATTTGAAACACATAATGGCTCAATGATTGAGTGTATCTCAGTCATCCAAAACAACAGACAATGCATGATTTTGATCTATTTTAAGTTTAAATGCATAAACAACGATGATGAGTATGGAGCTATCATGTTGACAATACAAAGGACCATCGCTATGAACAAACAAAGCATCCTGGGAACTTATCATGATCCAAATATGGCCACTCTTGGTGCAAACTACACACCGAAGTAGCAACAAATCTTTGGCCGCTTGACCAAATAGTACCAAGATGGGTCTTCATAGGTAGATGATGACCTGCATACACACTACATGCGAGAAATCCAATAGGAGATTCCAGGTAAAGGAGGAGACAAGCCATTACAACAAAGAACATGTAACACATACATGTTGTTTTCACTCCTTTGACAGAAAAAATTGACTAACATTTTAAGTGATTGGACTACTTGCAAAGTTCATCATTATACTTAGTTTTCTAATTTAAATCTCGCACATAAGAAATCTAGGAAAATCCGCTTACACATTAACTTCAAAAACTTCCCAGAATAAAAACAACTAACCTGTGCCATCATCCGAGCCCATGTTTCATGCAGTACCTGAAACGGTGGTGTTGCCTTCACTTGAAGCTCTTCTGGAATGCCACTAGGTTCTGGTAGCAAAACCCGATGGACTTGCACTAGTCCATGAGAAGCTTGGCCCACACATGTATCATTTACAGTCACTGGGCAGGAGGATTGGCAACCTTCCTACCAACGACTAGGATCTCAAACATTATTTTTAGTAGGTCGGGTTGTGCCCATGTCTTGTACATAATCTACTTGTTGTTTCTTGTTTTCATCATGTTTTGTTTTATTATTATCTTTCTTTTTTCTTTGTTTGGTTCTGCTTACTATTTTTTTTCACATTCATTTTGTTTGTTTGATATATTACTATTTTTGTTTCTAGAAATAAGTGTTTCTGACTACTACGTTCCAGATTTTGAATAGAGGATGTGGCTGAAATTGCAAGAAACGTGTGCACTGTAGCACTTGGATAGTCTTATGTCCACCATCTCTTTGTAACATTTGGCAAATGAAGTCTTGACTGAAAATCTTCAACTCGTAAGCTAAATTACCCTTCCCAAATTTGAAACACTAAGATCTAAGCTAAAAAATTTCTTGTGTGTGACTGAGTTGGCAAAGGGTGAACCACATATGTCCATGGGGCAAGTGCATAAACTGAAGTAATCCACACAATGATTCAGTACTCCCTAAAAAACCAAGGCCCTGTGCTAGAAATGAACTGAAATAGAGAAGTTGGAGTTCTACCAGTGTGTCTCCAAGTGTTGTAGTGGCTACAACCACCCTCCAAAATTTTTTCTTGTACCAATTTCAGAGCCTCCCTTGAAAAGTTTCACTTGATGATTGCACACACTTGGGTTCAATTTCTGAGCTCGTGTGAGTATTTACATCCACCTTGCTTATTCATTGCATTCGAGTTTTTGCATACTAATGACTAAATCATGCTTACGAACATGTTATGGTTATGCTCAAAGTCCTCGCTTCGTATGTGCTTGTTGTGTTCGCTATGAAAGCATTTTTTGTACTTGCACATGGAGTCACATTCGTTGTCGTGCAAGCATCGTCTCAATAAATGAACACTTATTCACGAGTTTCACACTTGTCACTTGCACCATCGGTCAATCATGTTGAACATGTGTGTCTAGATGGTTTTGGTCATTTTGTCGTCGAGTCATGTGACTGTGTGTTTGTATGATCACCTATGCATCTTTCAATTGTTCACACACTTATTCCTTTTGCTGAAGTTCGAACAACTAGGCTCCCCTTTGATAGTCGAACCATCACCTCGCTTTCGACTCGATTAACTGAAAACTAGAATAGTGCAGAAGCACCAAGCTAGTCTTTTCAAGCTGCATTGCCCGCAACCATTTCAATTAACCCTCGTGCTAGCCACCTAGACAGTCGAACCTGACAGTCACACTGGGATTGACTCCACTAAAAAATTGCATAGAGGCCAATAACCTTACTCACTCAGCTGACTGAGTAAATTTTGCAGATAGGACAGATAGACACCAAGTGCCCATCCCTACCTCCCTCAGAAAATTGTGTAGTTTTCGCAGTCAGTCATCTCGACAATCGACTGATTGTTCATCTCAGAAATTATGTAGTGTTCATGAGCAAGCCTTCCACTTCCCATTAATCAGATCAACTCAGAAATTGCATAAATATGATCAACAGGCTGACCTCCCAGCCTCAGTGCAATTTCCCTTGCCAGCAGCCCCTAGTAGAAGACTCCTGATTCCCTCCAGGAATTTTGCAGCTTCTATTGTAAGTGTCGCTAGCAGCCAACTGGTAGTTCCCTTTGGAAATTGTGCACCTTTGGCTTCCATTGACCCTAGTAGCCAACTACCAGCTCCCTCTAGGAATTCTGTAGTTTTGGCTACCAGTCTCCCGAGCAGCTCCACGAAAAAAATGTGCAAGCCCTGCCTGCTGACCCTTCATGCAGCCCAGCATGCTCCTCTGGAAAATTTTACAAATTTGGTTGCCCAGCCCTTGCTACCCACTCATTCCAAAGAATGGTCAGAGCGTGCCTTGTCATGCAGAATGAGTTATATTTGCGGACAAATCTAACCTCCCTAGGAGTCTAAGACTCTCTAGTGACAAACAAACTAAACAAGAGCTATCCTTCTCTAGATACACATCATTCTACGAGAATTCAAATGTTTTCGATCTTACCTTAGGTCCCACGCTTGTTGTAGCAGTCCAGCCTTGCTGATCCAGATGAGCTCCTCCTTCAATTTCAGACCTGCATACACTAACAAAGCAAACGATTACATAGCATCTGAATATTCATCATAAAACAAAGCATATCTATCATATTGACCAAGGAATACATGAAATAATTCATTAACAACAAATCATTGAGAAGAATGGACTTATTGTATTAAGGAAACAAAAAAGGAACCATTACAACCTGAGCCTTGGTGTTGTGCAAGCTCCTCCCAGGGTCCAACAAGAGATTTCCTCTACTTTGACAAGCTCACCCACTCCCAATATGGCAACAAGGAAGGATAGTGATCTCCCCTCAC
Source organism: Pinus taeda (assembly GCA_000404065.3). Lineage (NCBI taxonomy): Eukaryota > Viridiplantae > Streptophyta > Pinopsida > Pinales > Pinaceae > Pinus > Pinus taeda. The sequence goes on along the minus strand of APFE030779324.1, from coordinate 29,442 downwards.
AAGTCAACAATGGAAGTCCTAATTCCAGCAGCATTTACCCTTTAGAATGTTCAGCTTTCAACCTCCGCCTCCTTTGGCCCAATGCCTGTATTTATAGTATTCTAGAGGAGGTTATTCAGTTCCAACATCAATGGGATACTCCCTCTTTTGGATGGGGTAGCTCCTCTCTTGATGGGATAAGCTCCTCTATCATAGGGGTGCATGAACCATCTGGAGGCGCTAAATACACGTCAAGAACTCTTCTAGAAGGCTCTAGAAGTGACCACAAGTAACTTTTTAAAGATGAAACTTGCGCCTTTTGACCTTTACAGGGGTACGCACCCTAGCTTTAGTATACAGAGCGTATTACTACGCAGGTCTAATGTATATGGAGGGCGTACACGCAGGCAAGGTAGAGAGAACCTGCGTACCCAGAGATAAACATGTTTTCAAGTGACTTTCTCTCTTTTGAAGTTTTGACATGAAGAGCAGAGGTATGGGGCTTGACAAAGAGGACAATATGGCTATTGATGGGGCCATATAACTGCAGATAGTCAAGGTGACAAAATTCAGTGTAACATGCCTGCCTTTCCTTCCTACAGCCTGGACAATCCCCCCAAAATTTGCGCAATTTCATCTCCTAGTCGAGCTAGACCTCGTAGAAAGTCACTATCAACTTAGATTGCTCGTCTTCATCTCTCAGTGAATCTTGCACAGTTTTCATCAGGAGTGCCTAGAGCCATCATCCCATTTCAGAACCTTGCTACCTCTCTCAGTCACTTGCATCCGAAATGATCATGTGTCATGGTAGACTAGGAGGTTTTGGATTTGATGTCGTCTTATCATGAGTGACTGTAGGTACAGGTACACCAACAAACATGGCAAGATGATGAACAAGATGAACAAAGGGAGGACATGCAGAAGGACAGGTTCACTAATGGATGAATGAATGATGCATGTGAAATGGATGAACGTGACAAACATGCACCTTTGTGAACATATGAGTCTATCAAGCCTTCCAACATGAAAACAAGGAATAACATGCTAAAGCTTCATCAAGCAAACCAGGGACCATCGAAGACTCCGTGCACTTCGCCATGTGGAGGTAAAGATATGATACACCACGAAGACATCCATCACCCAACAACACTATAGCTCAACATGCACTCCGGCAGTAGTATGAATGTACTATCACGATCATGTCAAGTCATGTCGAGTCACATCATGAGTCATGTCACCCACATCTCCACCATGGGCTTGTTGTTAATTAATGTGATGTAACGTGGAAGTCCAAGAGACCCACTTGTTGAACAAAGAGTCATGTAAGTTGAAAATTCATCAAAGTCAAACGATCATGAGGGTAGTTGACAACCATAAGGGTCAGTTTCACCCTTGGCTATAAATACCCCCCTCATTTGTACATCAAAGGACTTTTCACTTCAGCTCCTCCCACATATCCAAGAGAGTCTATAATATTTTCTTTGAGGAGTAAGTAGTGGCTCCAATGCCTGCCACTCGGGGTTAGTGATGTATGGTGTAACGATGTGTCTTGGAACTTTCGCTTAATTCAGAAGCCTGCTAACAATCCAACACATTTTCACACATGTATTGTACTTGTTGTAAGACTGATCTTTAACACTTGTAATGCATGTTGCTTTAACATGTGTTCTACATTTGAACTTTTTCATTTCTTGTAATGCATAATGTATTAATGGAAATGTGTTGTATATGTTGTTAACGTTGTCTAGCCCGTGAAGACTACTCTCCTGGACATCAGACAAACATTTCACATGAAGCTTGCTGTAACAACTACTTTACTCATTTATACTGATCCATTGAGTGTTGTACGTGTTATCTTACCTTGTATGTTGTTACTGCTGCATCCATGTGGACTGCTCCTCCAGAAGTTGTGCATGTTGTGTTGTGTTGTGTGTTCCTGCCAGTGTTAGGACTATTCCTAATCGACCTGGAACTCACTCTCACCCTCTCCCTCAACAGTGAAAGAACCATTGACACAAGTGACACTTACACTCACTAGGCATGTGAACCTCACTTCTTGAAGACAAACCAAACCAATCTCGTGTGCTGACAACCAAGAGTTGAAACATATCTTTAAGATAATGGCAACCAAGTCGTTGTACCAGATGGGACTCCTATACCAAACGGAGTGAGGTCTAGTTGGTACTTCATACTAGGGAGATCCCTTGAGTTTTGGTGGGTCCATCACCATCAATAGATCCTCTTCTACTTACATTATTAGTGTTCTTCTTCATCAAACAACTACCATTGCAAGAACATAAATAGACAAGATACACAAAATCTAGGCTATCAGGGTCAAAACCTCTCACTCCTCGAGAGGAAAATCTGCACAAATTCTTCTTAGGGAGATTCCAATTGACAAATACCAAGATCAAGACCCTTGACCTATTTTCCACTCTATGACCAAGACACAAGTTATATTGATAGTTAATCTTCTTCTTGACTTCTCTTCCACTTCGACCTTCTTAGTATTGAGACATTGTTACCACTGAGATCTTATCACTGCCTTAACATTGAGATCTCCTTTACTATAAAACCTCCTCGTTATCATATTACCAAGACCTTGTGATGTCACCAATTCCTTCATAAAATTGCTTCCTTCACCAAACATTTATCACTACAATGGTGCCAAAACACAATAACATCATCAATGAACTATGATTGCAATGAACTGTTATGGCACTAATACCATATTTCTAAACTTTTTATGACACCAAGACAAGACACTTCACTATGAGATAGCACTGAGCTTATCTCTATCATCATGTACCCTTGACCAAGCTCTTTCACTGAAACCATATCTTATTTCTATCCATACTTACCTTTGTAATTGTCATCCAAAATTTTAGATATATCTATGGACTTCTTCATTGTGACTAGCCCAAAAAGATCCTCATTTTCCCTTCTTCATCTATCCTAGTTCCTTCTTTTACATCCGAACTGTGATCTAAAATTTCAGTGAGATCTGAGCTTGATGACTTTGGAAATGCAAAGATCCTTCACACACATATATATGTATAGTAGTTTTTCCTACTTAAATAAGCTGACATGTGCATCTGAATAGGTGTGTCTTCATTACATGAAGATGAAATGGGTTCTTGAATTTAACTCGAGGCCAAATTGAAGATGAGAACTTTGTGCTTGTCTTTGGAGGGCTACTTGAAAATCCTATATACTCGTATACATTGTAACATGCCCAAGAAGGGTTCTTCATGACAATGACTCTTTTGACAAATCCTAAAGGCTCATAATTGAATCCATCTAAAAATAAAATCCCTTGCTCATGATACCCATGAAGAAAGCACCACAATAATAATTTTATTTTTCTTCTTTACAAAAATCACAATTACATGTCATTATGAAGACTGAACCTAGTTACACTTTTCAACAATTTCGAACTTCGGAGTCCATCACCCTCTTACTTAGATCATCATAGGCTCATTATTTGTCAAGAATATACCATCAGTATATATATAAAAAAATCAAGGTCATACCTTAGACTACTTTTGAAGTAGAGGCTTGCATGAACACATCATCCTGGCTTCACCAGATAGTTCTCAATGCAGACATATCAGGATCTAGGAGCTTACTTCATACAATTCTTTCTACAAACATAACACTTTACCAAACAAATATGCTAGACTTACGTAACTCAATATTATGAAATCAAATCAACTAACTTAGTCATCCTATCAAATTTTAAATGCTAGATCACAACTAATATCAAAATCATCAATATCACTAATTATTTGGACTAGGTGACCAGTAGAGCTCATATCCAAATATTAAGTTACAACAACTTTTCTTTTCCAAGAACTATCCAATTAGACTTTATCAAGCCATATTTGTGATCATAACATAAACCATTTTTTCTATTAAATACGAATGGATACATCAGAGACATGTTATATGAGTTTTATTCATTCATAGTGAGGTTGTTGCATATTGAATCATAATTGTTTATACTTCAACTAATGTGCCAAAGCTAATGATTTCAATACCAAATATCTGTTGAATACCAATATAAGTCACTGAAATTCACTATGCCCATATAGCATTGATATCAAGTCAAATCAAATCATTAGTCATCAGGTAAAAAAACAAATTTTCTATCACAATGAAATCCATAGCTCAAAACATATCTGAACATTAAGTCAAAGTTCTAAATCATTATCAAGAATCATGTCAAAACTCCAAACACTTCTTATCTATATCAATCATCCAAATCTATTCAAACCCTTGCAATTTTTATAAAAAACCATCATACATAAGACTCAATGGTTAAATCATATTGACATATTAATATGCATATTTTGGTCCCCTGTAAACATAAGTTTAGTCAACACATTCACATTCTTTATAGTAAGTATAATATTCAAACTTCCCTACTCATAGAACTTTATGTAGTCTACACCATGTTTGTAGGACTATCATCCTTCAGTTGAACTTTTTTTTTTATGAACAAAGCTTCACTTTCGTGTCCTATAGGAATCATTTAACCCATAGTGTTAACTCCCAGGTTGTTCCCTATGACTCCCAAGGGAATACGGCCGGGGTAACCACTAACCAACCTTTGGATTATAGATCCTAGCCTATCTATAATCAGAGAGGGATCTGTCTTTAAGTTTCAACTATGCTTTGTGGGTATCTTGGGCTAGTCTAAAGTTTCAGTTTCCTGTTTGAGACTTTGGTTGATGGAATTTTGTTGTAAGAAGGGCAGGAAGAGTTCAAAAGATCTTAATCCATTGGGTATATGGAGTCCGAAAAATGAGATAGTTCTGGTGCCTGTGATGGAGAAAGTTTTACTGCAGGTCTATATGGCTATTTTTAATATAATTTCCAATTTAGTGAGTGAAACAATGAGATATGGAGTTACCAACAGTGTGACGTACATTTGAACGACAATCCCTACTTAGTAGCATAAATGAATTACCAAATAGTGACTGTGAAATATTCAGAGCTTATTGGAGCAATTAAGAATTCCAATTTAAACAGCTGAAGGTTATGAAAACATTTATAGTGAAATTAGATTGAGATCAGGGTGTCTCCATCGACAAATCCTGAGCTATTCTTTTTCTTTCTTTCCTAGATTCAGAACAACATGTGAGAGGAATGAGTTAAAACAAATAACAAAAAAATTAACAGAGATAGAGAAACACTTATTATATCAAGTCATAGCACTAGAATCCTGTAGCATTCAATGGTTCCAATCACAACATGCACCAGTACGACTCAGTTCTTGTAAACCCCAAGCTTTATTAATCACATCCTTCTGAAAATTACAGCCGAGTTCTTAGTTCTTCATAAGAGAAACAACCAAAAAAAAAAAATCACCAACCCCTTGGCAGTGTATGCAAGGGGGTATATATACAATAGGTCTTACAAAATATCTCAATACTGAGTCATTTAATACATTAACTGTGCTCACCAAATTTTACAAATATCAGATAGGAAAGTTATTGCTAGTATAAATGTAAAATAAATGGTCTTCAATGCTGTCAGGCCTCTTTTTGACCTTTGGGGGAGGCTGAGTGAGTTGAGCGTTTCTGTTTTTAATGCTGACTTATGTGAATGATGTGTCTTTATGCTCTGTCATGATCAAGATTTTTCTCGGCCCTGCTACCTGTAGCTGTCTTTGTTGTTCCTGGTGGTTGAATCTTCATGCTGAGGTGGCTCATTCCACCTTTCTGTCATAGTATGTGTATCACACTTTCTGAAGGTGATAACTTATGTATTTTGATGACAAAATTCATATGAAGCCTATTGTTTATAATAACAATTGTATCATGGAGGCCCACCAATCCTGTGTAGGCAATTGATGCCTCAAAATTGCATCCATAGTCTCATCTGCCTATGTGTATTTGTAGAAATTTGGAGGCGTTTCAAATAGATGGTTAATCTCATTCATAATGAAGAATAGATTTTCTATTCTGTCAAAGAGATTTTGACCAGATGCTGGCCCTGTATCCTGGGAGCTGCTTGATCCTTGACTGATCTGATTTGCAGCAAATGTGTTCACCCTCTTAGCATAAAC